>CAKAKR010050041.1:0-56820 GCA_916700685.1 Adelosebastes latens
ACAATGCTAATTGGCATTATATTTGCATTTTGGCAAATTTTTCTTGGGCGCTACCCACATAATCAGCTGTGCTGCTCATCCCACAAATGCATGATCCTTACAAGTTGGACATCATTGCGAAGGTAAATAAACAGGCTTTCCAACTATGTAAAATACAATGCCAATTAGCATTGTAACAACAGAGAAATAATCGACCAAACACAAGTTTCTGAACTTTGTTTTTCCAGTATATATATTAGAACACACTATAAATATACCAGACTACTACAGCTAGCATAAAGTAATAAGTGCAGGGTTATATATTGTGATAGAAACCACAGAAATTTCAAAAACAAGTTATTATTAACTAGTAATATGGTGGATGAGGAGGTCCTCAGTGGGTTTGCTCTGTTCTTGTTGACCATAATATTTTAGGAATAAAGCTACCAATAATGAATACTAACCTACTACTAGACTTCCTAACTTGTAGTTGAAAACGTGCCACTTAAATTTCATTCTCCACTAGTTTGACTGTCTTCTGCAGGTGTCATGCGAGTACATTAACTGCGAGCACATTTCCAGATATTTCAGATATCCATTAGATAGCTGCCAGGACCTTAGTTTCATAGACCGTCTTGTGTCTCTGAGTCTGATTAATGTCCTCTGGCTACCAGGATGTGTTCAAAGGGCCTCTTCTCTGTTGGGAGGCATGAAAGGATTTAGACAAAATTTAGACGACAGCAGCAAAAACACACGGTGCTTCTCTTGGCAGTGTGTGTGTGTGTGTGAAAGATAAAGGCTGCAAGCACATCATCTTTTTACTGCTTATGTGGACGCAACTGTGTGTTTGTGTGTGATGGATAGTTATTATTAGTAGAGCTTCCTACAGCTAGAGGTTGAGTTGCTGCTGCAGGCGAAGGTGGGCTTGTAGTCCAGAGAAATGTGTGTGTGTGGGTGTGTGGCTGATATATCTTCAACTCACACACACACACACACATTTATCTGACCTCAGCCCAACACCTTTTATGAGTTTTACCTTAAATGGCCATGAAGTTGAAGCCCAAACACAGTTATGGTCCAGCTCCAAGTCTTCCTTTTAAAATTGTGTAACTTTGTTGGTGTAAATATGTTTAACACACCCAGTATGATATTAAAGTAAATATATATGTAAAGAATAGAAAGAGTTGGGGGAACAAAACTAGATGCAGTGATGAAGTATGATCCCTCAGGAGCAGCAGCTGATGTGGAGGAGTGTGAAGAGAGCTGGGAGTTTTTCTACCAGGTGTTCAACCTCTACTGAGCTGGAGCATAAAACAAAGCTAACAGCTTGCAAGAAGCCAGCGTAAATGAGGAAGGGATACTTTATGATCACACACACACACACGTGGTCGAGCACGTTAAATAAAATCTCAGCAGAGCCTGTGGATCAACCGTCACATGTCGGTGTGGAAGAGGTCAGAGTGTGACTGCTGTTGTTACCTTTTATAGGCCGTAAATGTCCTCTTCTCCTCCTCTCTGGCTTCTAGTTGAAGCATTATTAATCCTTTCAGAGGTCGACCAGGTTTTTTACTTAATAAGGACTGAAAAGAAACCACTTTAGTGATTATTAGGCTCTGAGATGTTTGATTCCTTATTCACCTCCTCTCATTATGGTCACAGCTGTTAGTAAATTAAACTTTGAAGCGTTAAAGTTCGACTGTTACATGCAGGCATCCATGTTGAGTCCAAAACAAGTTGACTTTTAGCGATTGGTAATTTATGTGGATTTACGTGGATATTTTTATTGGCTGAATAAACAAGAGAAAATATGGCCACAGGATCTTATCCAGAGTAGCAAAGTAAACCTTTGGCTTTGGTCCTGTGTAGACATAATCACTGGATCGTTACTCAGTATTTATCACGGGTTTAAAGACAGACTGCGATTGATGAGTAACTAACTGCCTGGGTTTGATATCCACTTGGGGGTCACCCTGGAAATAGAAGAGAGTAGAAAATACTATATTGTTTACTTTATTTGCGTGCAAAAGACAGAAATTTGTCTTTGGTTTGCATGTGCAAAACCTGCTATTTAAATAGGACACATTTAAACACATTTACATAAAAACACAACACACAATAGAAGCCTTACTAATTAAGATATTTTATGGCAACCGGGACAAACTATTTTCTATAGATGTTTTTCTTTGCACAGGGGACTCCGTACCTTTTCCCTGAGGGCAGTAGTAGTAGTAGTAGTAGTAGTAGTAGTAGTAGTAGTAGTAGTAGTAGTGATGGTGATTTAAGGGATGGCTGTGGTCGTCTAAGATTTTGCCACTTAAGCGTTGGACTGCTTTGCCTAATAAACTAAATACAGAATTTAAGGCGTCACAAAAACCTGAACGCCTGTTTGTTCAAACAAAAGCTAGGACGCAGCACATATCAGAATGTGAGGAAAATGTTCTTTTTTTAGTGAAACTTAATGCATCATCACACACAGTAAAAAGATTTCAATGAACATCTTGATAAATTATGTGTTTTTGTGTGTTTTCCCAGGATAATCCATCGAACCATCAGGGCTGCAGTGGAGCAGCACTTCTTTGATCTGAAAACCTCCATCGACCAAGACCTCAGCAACTATGACAGCCAAGGGTGAGAGTCCATACACACACGCCTTAATATTCACACATACACACACACACACACAAAATGAAAACCATTACACATAGATCTAGTATATAAGAACATATTCACACTGAAGTTCTGTACAGCAAAACTGCAGAAACAACCTGTTGTGTTCTACTTTTTCCCTCCATGCACCTGCTGATAGAAACACACGTTACTCAGATTCCTCAGTGGAGGACTTTAAAGATCCATATTTGCCATAGTGAACATTATGTACAAAGGCCCGGAGCCAGCCAGATGGCTCAGGTTACCAGTAAACATGTTGACAGCTGTGATGTTAATTAGCAAACTTTACATGTCGAGGGGAGCAGCTGTTGGGTGGTCAGTCACCTCTAAGACAAAACAACATGTCTGGGAGTTTCACACCGCGTACTGAAATAGGTTAGCATGCTCTACCACCATAAAGGCACAGTGGCAGTGTTTTAAGTTAATATTTTGTTCTCCAGGGTGAGTCCCAGTGAGTCTGCAGACCAGGGTTGCCATGGAGACGAGGAGCAACAAACTGACCCTGAGGACAGTCCCTGCGACACAGAAGGGGAGACCCCGCTCACCCAGACCGAGCAGCACATACAGCAAAGCCAGAAAGACACACAGGTTTGTTGGAGACACGAACGATTATTTTCATTGTCGTTTAATCCGTTACTATTTTCTTGATTAATCGATTAGTTGTTTGGTCTATAAAATGTCAGAAAATGTTTCCCAAAACCCAAGATGACGTCCTCAAATGTCTTTTTTTTGTCCACAACTCAAAGGTATTCAGTTTACTGTCATAGAGGATTAAAGAAACCAGAAAATATTCACATTGAAGAAGCTGGAATCAGAGATTTTTACTTTTTTTTTTTACTTATAAAAATTTCTCCAACCGATTGATAATCAAAATAGTTGCTGATTAATTTAATAGTTGACAACTAATCGATTAATCGTTGCAGCTCCAAGACACAGAAACACATATACACACAATGTCATACTGCACATACACACCTGTGCATGCTCAAACACACACTGTCAATGTTTTGGGTCACACCCTAAAAAGCATCAAACACACACACATCCGAGAAACAGCACAGAATCATCCATGTTTCTCACACACCCAGTGGAGATTTCCCTCAAAAAAACCTTCACAGACAATACACAGACCCCGACCAGTTGCTGTGTGGGCTGGCAGCATATTTCCCATAGCTAACCTCCTTCCTGTCTCAATCTGTCGGTTCATTCCAAGGCTGGATGTTTGATATTATCAGCACAGTCCGTCTTTGTTCAGCTCTGATTGGTACAATTGCTGGAATTCTGCCGGGGCAGCGAGCAGAGACGACAACCGACCTGTTTAACAAATGTACACACAGATTAAAGAATACGCAGAGATATGGAGGCAGTGTTTTGTTCTTACTAACTTGTAGCGTCGCAAATAATTGTTAGATTAACTGTTAAAAAAAATAATCGTCAGGTGCAGCCCTAAAGGAAATGTGTCTTAATAGTGACACCTTACATCCTTAAATCCATCCAAATGTTTCTCTTGATTTCTAATATTTGTCACTAGGGAGACATGTGTGGTACTTCTTTAATGTGTGTTTTTTTTCTTCAGCGAGAGTCACATACATTTTATTAAGCCTTGTCGCAGTGGAAATCAAATCCCCCTTCAAACCCCCCCTGGAGCCTCAATGGCTCTTGTCCCAAGAACCATTTTAGCATCCAGACGGCAGGAGAGAGATGAGGAGCAGACAACATGGCAGATAGAGTGAGATGTGTCCTAGGACTGATGAGAATCCTGTCACCTCTATAAACAATAATCTGGGTCTTTAAAACAATTGAAGTGGGGATGTATGAGGTACTTATTCATAGTCAGGGTTGGCAGCAAAACATATTTTAGCCACCTAAAAGATCAATATCAGTTTAAGTGTACGCTATAGTTTGAATATTTTTTGCTGGTTTACTTTTCTGTGAGACAGCTATACAGTCTGTTTCCAACAGGGAACTGAAGCTGTTATCTATGTTCTCGCCAAAGCAACCAGACTTCATTAAAAAATAACATTAATTTGACCTTGCAGAACACAGGGGTTGTTGGTCTACTTCTGCCTCGATCGGTTAGTTTGTTAAAATAGCAGTTTTTCTCTGTGAAGTCTGGTGGATTTGGCGAGAGCATAGATGGATACAACGGCTTCAGTTCCCTGTTGGAAAGGGCTGTCTGATGGCAAGGTAAAGCAGTGAAAATATTCTAAATATAGTGTACACTTAAACTAATATTGATTTTTTTTTGGTGGCAAAAATACGTTTTGCTGCCGGCCCTGACTATGGAGAAGTACCTCATACAACCCCACTTGTGTGCCTAAACATACACACACCATTTCCTCTCTTTACATAACAGTTATGATACCAGTGTGACATGTGCCTTAAGTACAGCTGGTCATGTATACACACATTGAGTCATCATCCTGCTCCTCGCCACAACTCATTCATTCCACACAGTCATGTGATGATAGCCACCGCAACTTTTCTTTTCTGACAAACACTCGGGTGTGGATGTTTAGAGACTTAAATCCTCAATAACGCTGTGGTATTAATTATGATGATTACTATAAAATCTACAAACCGGTGATGGTAAAAGCCCCCTTGTCTTGTCTTTGGAATTTTAGTTTTGTTTTGAGGTTTGCACTGTAAAGGGGTAGAGAGATAAGACAGATAATCATTAACTCGTGGTATATATTTATGTAAAAATGACCTCCGTAATTGTGGTTTGATCTTTGAGTTGTAATGTTTAGGGGGGGTTCTTTTGAATATTTATTTGTGCTGGATTTCTACCACTACGACAAAGCACAGAAACCCTGTGTTCCCTAATACTCAAAGGAAGTGAAACATGATGATGTGTGTGGTTTCTAAGAGCAGGGATGCACCTGTTTATGTTTCTATTCTTGCCCATTCACGTCTCTTGCTCTGCTCTACTAGTTTTGTTCAAGTCTCTTGTTTCCATTCATGAAAACAATCAAACTAATCTTAAATTCTTGCTGTTGCTTTCTCTCTCCCAGGATTCATTGGACTCTGGCGCCACCCTAGAGGAGAGCTCGAGAATGGACCTGGATGCAGAGGCTGTCAGAGATGCTGAGAACAACATCAACACTGCCAGGTGAGCTGGGGGGGATTGTCAGTTTGCTTTCAAGACTTTATTGAGCTCAGTTTCACCTTATATCAAGAATATATTAGCAAAGATATCAGAGTGAGATTGAAGTATCAAGACTAGGGCTGTCAATCGATTAAAATATTGAATTGGGATTTATTGCAAATTAATCACACTTTTTTTTATCTGTTCAAAATGTACCTTAAAGGGAGATTTTTCAAGTATTTAATATTCCTATCAACATGGGAGTGGGCAAATATGCTTCCTTTATGTAAATGTATGTATATATTTATTATTGGAAATCAATTAACAACACAAAACAATGACAAATATTGTCCAGAAACCCTCACAGGTACTGCATTTAGCATAAAAAATATGCTCAAATCATAACATGGCAGACTCAAGCCCAACAGGCAACAACAGCTGTCAGTGTGTCAGTGTGCTGACTTGATTATGACTTGCCCCAAACTGCATGTGATTATCATAAAGTGGGCATGTCTGTAAAGGGGAGTCTCGTGGGTACCCTTAGAACCCATTTTCATTTGCATATCTTGAGGTCAGAGGTCAAGGGACCCCTTTTGAAAATGGCCATGCCAGTTTTTCCTTACCAAAATTTTGTGTAAGTTTGGAGCGTTATTTAGCCTCCTTCGCGATGAGCTAGTATGACATGGTTGCGTTATCGCCTTCATTTTAACAGCCCTAATCAAGACCAGATTTTCAAGAAATCAAGGAATATTTAAGGCTTCACTTGGCTGTAGATAGATGTGTGTGCTGCTGTACATGTTGCCTTTTGCCTCGTGAATCTCAATAATGTGGAGACAGGACTTGTTGTCTTGCACTGATCACTTGACACCTTACGTTGACAAATCACTTCGAGATGCCGTCTCAGCCGGAGCTCATTTTCACGCTGGAACAGATCTTTATTATCTCTCTCACACATAACACGTATTAACTCACACTGCATAGCTCGTTTAGTTTTTACACATCATACTGTATCACGCCTCCAGCTTCTGTTTGTTAGCATGCACACAGTTAAAGCACCGTGGTTGATGTGTCACGCCAGTGTTAAATTGTAAATTTGGTTCAGGCAGCAAATACTTGAATGCTGTTTCACACCTATTTAGGAAAAATTGGTGAAGGTTAATCAGCAGGATGAAGCGATCAGTAGAAACAGAATTGATTTTTAGTTGTAACAAATGTGAGATTTTCCAACAGTTGAAGCTTTTTCCACAATAAATCACTCACGATGTGGAAAGGCTTTTAGTTGTTCGACTCTTCTTCAGCTGTTGTTCAGACACCAACAATGTCTCAGGAAAACTCCAAATAAGGTTGAAGGATTACGACTGAATACTTCTCCATCTCCAAATTATCATCATTAAATTGTTCTGGCGAGAGTGCGACCAAAACTGGTTTTGATTTTGCTCGAAGTCAAAGATTTTCCAGGTCTGTGAGGTAACTTGCTGTTTACAGTATTTCTTTGCGCATGAAGACCGGTCAGGCACTACGTTTATTTACACAGCAATAAACAACAAATCAGTGCTAGATATCTGAGCAAACACATCTAAAAGGTCAAAATCACAATTTCGGAAAATATTGGGAGTATTTTGTTCACTTTACTTTTAATCGTAGTTATTTTTTTTGCAAGTTTGTCTCATGTTTCTTATCTTTTTTTTCAGGCAGGACAATCAACCCTGTGACAACATGGAGCAGACTGACACCATAAGCTGTGTAAGTAGTAATTAGAGGGATTATACGAGTGTGTGTTCTGGCACTAAAATGGTTTCTGTGTTGATTTTATTTCAAAGGAGCCTTTTAAATTTAATTGAATTACCAGCACAAAAGGTTCATTTGACAAAATCTGTCTGCCTATTTTACTTTCCTTCCTTTGTTCTCCTTTAATTAATTTAATTTATACCTTATCTTGAATTATTAGTTTCTTTTTTTCCTTTCATTCCCTCCATTCCTGCTTTGTTTCTTTAATCTCTCTCTTTTCCTTCCTCCAGGATTCGACTTCATGCCGCTGTGATCAGAACGCCAACACCAGCAAGACCAACAGGAACCACCTGTCGCCATGCCAACCAAATTCTGGCCACAACCCCCACCTCCAGCTCTTCCCTGACAGCCAATGGGAAGGTAGGATATATATATATATAGGGTCAAGTCATTTTAATAGGTGCACAGCAAAACAGACACTTCCCATGATTCTCTATTTTGATGTGATTTATTTATCAACAAAACACTGAATCCGAAGGAAAGCCTGTTAAAAGTGAGAAGTCCAACATGGTTCCAAATTATTATTTCTCCCAGTTATTCTGCCATATTTGTCCATAAGATTTTAGATTAAAATTCAGTTGTATACAATAATGTTGATGTCTTAAAAAGCTCTCAAACTTAAAAGTCCCTTAATATAGAGGTCGACCTATTAATCATTTTGGCCGATTAATCGACTCCAATAGGACGTTTTACAAACTATCGATATCGAAATTATGACTAGTTTGATCTTCTGTTCCAGATTTATTTATTAATTAAGTCTACTTTGGGTTTGATGTTCATTTCCAGATTTATTTGTTACTTTGATTGTGATGTCAGTTAGTTATATAGTTTGTATTAAAGTCAAAGACTGGTCATTTCCGACAGTGTCGTTATTATTTTTACGGGGGGGTATCGGCCGATTAATCGGCTATCAGCTTTTTCCTGCTCCAAACTATCGTTATCATATCGGACTTTAAAAATCCACTATCGGTCAACCTCTCCATTAGCATATTGAATCCCAGAAAATCTTCCAAAATTGACTCCAGTGCATCACAAAATTAAACATCTAAAATTTTAAATTCATGTCTGTTTCCCAAAAAAATCTCTACGATTTCACCAAATTGCATCGCTCAATTTGTTAAAAGAAAACTTTTGTTGTTGTTGTCATCCACAATTCTGTTAGATATCCAGTATGACTCAGGAAAAGCTCCATTCACTGAATGAAAGTTGGAGCGTGAAGTTGTTATGAATGATTGACCTCCTCGTCTCTGCTGTCTCTCTCCCTCTCCCTCCGTCTTCTTCTTTTTCTTCTCCTTCTCCTCTCCTCTCCTCTCCTTCCTCCCTCTTGTCCTCCTTCCATCCAAACAGCGTCACCCCCCTCCCATATCCACCTCCCTCCCATAGACTTCTCATGTATGCACCTGCAAAAAGAAGGCCAAGGTGAGTAGTTTCATGTGTACCGTCCATCCACCAGCCTACCTGTACTTCCTTTCATCCTTTCCCGTTGATTGTTCATCAGGGTGCTCCGATCAGGATTTTCAGGGGCCGATCGCTGGAAGGCCAACACCGATCACCGAACATGGGGTCTATTTGAAGCCTTCTATTTAATGTGTCGCATTATTTATTTATTTATTTATTTATTGAACTATTCTTAACAACATTGTAGTATTAAAATTAAGAGATGAGAAAGTATCATGAATTGACAACTGTTTATTTATTGGCAGTCAACATTTGCAACATATTCTCTCTCTCTCTCTCTCTCTCCTCTCTCTCTCTCTCTCTCTCTCTCTCTCGACGCCAAAACTATCGATGAAGCTTGCGAGCTGGCTGCAGGGCACCGTGGCGCCCCGCGTCCTATGCGAACAACCCAATTGATTTACACGGGCCCCGAAAAGCGCAGCGCTTTCGCAGTCTATGTGAACCCGCCGTTAGAGACTCCCATAAGCCCCTTTTATAAAGAGATCACGTAATACTGCTGTAAAGAAGACCCCTCATTACACCGCCTTTGCTTTTTTTACACTGAACCAAACAAAGTCGTGACGGTGCGTAGAGAAATTGTCTCATATGTTTTGCATCATCTCACCGGCACTTTTGATCGGCCTTTATAGAAACCACTAATCAAACTATTTAGAACGAATATCGACCGATGGCCGATTGATCGGAGCATCCTTAATTTTTCATGGTGGTTGCTTGCTGGTTTGGTTGGGAAACCTTATTAAAATATTCTCACATTTTGAAATGTGTTTGTGTGATAATGATCGTGCATGTGAAACACTCTTCTAACACAGCTGGTTGGCCTCTTTTTCTTCCTCTCGTCTTTGCTCTTCCCCTCTTGCGACAGGGTCCCCTGGGCGGATCGATCAGGACACCTTTCCTCACTGGAAACACTTCTCCCCTGACTCTGCTTCTCTGTTTCTCACCCGTCTCGTTATCGCCACCTCCCCTCCCTCGCCCTCTCCTTCCCTTTTTTTTTTCCCTTGACTCAGCTCATTATCATAGCACTGACAGTCAAGACACTGTTAATCAGGCACACAGTGACTCAGCAGGGAATCCAAGAAGAAAATTAATGTGTTGTTGAATGTAACAGCCTCCTCCCAGACGGCTTTTGTGTGCGTTTTATCGATATGTACCTCACATGTAATACTCTTGTTAGTATTACATTAATTATTAAATTTTCTCTCCATCCTTTCCTGACCTCTGTTTACTTGCTCTGACTCTCTCTCCTCTCTTTGTTTCTGTCCTCTCCAGACCCCGTCCCTGCTTTCAAATCCTGGCAGGACGACAGCGAGAGCGGAGAGGCTCAGCTCTCCCCGCTGGCCGGTCGCATGGTTTCCCTCCCTCCACTGCTCCTGGAGGAGGATGGCGAGGAGGACGAGGGGGAGGGAGGGCAGGAAGCCTCCCCCTCCTCTTCCCGCTCCCACCCTCACCTCCTGGCGCGGCGCTTTCTCGACTTTGGAGCCCACGGTGCCCAGCGTTTCCTCCAGCAGGACCCGGAAGCCACCTCACCCACCAAAGCACAGAGGTACGATGAAGCGCCGGCATCCAGCTGCGGCCGACTCACTACTATCACATTTCAGCTACATTCTGTTTGTGGGGTTAAAGTCTGTAATCACACCTATAGGGATTTTTATGGCAATTCATTCATCTTTATGTATTCTCTGTCACTCCAGGCCGCGACGAGCATCGTTTGGCTCCAAAGAGGCGATGAGAGGAGGAGATTCAGTGACCCACCAACTCACCAAGAAGCTTCAGCACCTGAAGAAGAAAATTAAGCAGTTTGAAGAGCAATTTGAGAAAGAGAGAAACTATAAGGTACAAATAAAAATGTAAAGTGACTCTAGAATTATTGAGCAGTAATAGGACTGTGCTAATCAGAAGCAAACCGAAAAAAAATTCCTGCACACTGTCAATCACTTGTACTCACTTTGTTCACGACGTTTCAGTCCTTATGGCACGATTACATACAAAGTCAATGCAAAGAGGCGAATAGACCCAAATTTGTGCTGGGAGACTTCAACTTTAGTGAGAAATTTGCATGATGCTGTGTCGCAAAAGCCTATCAGCGTTGAGATTCTCCTGCTGTCGTCACTGACGCCATGAATCAGAAATGGAGGAAAAAAATATTGTAGCTGTCTGTGGTCACCCAGAGTTACGATAGTACCTCATATTTGTACAGAGACCGGACGAAACTCTCTATTAATGTATGTGTATAAACCACAGACTGTCTTGGTATAAACAACAACGTCGCTGCGGTATTTATGACTTTATCTTGAGTGTTGATGGAGCAGCTACATAGCCTGGCACTGATCGATCCGAACTCCGTTCAGAAAACAAGCATTTTAAAAGTCGTTTGGTCGTCTTCTTGCGGACAGACTTCTCAAAGCTTGAATTCAGACTTTTTACATGTCGGCATCATTATGTGGTTATTTTGGCATACTTTTTGATCCATTTATTGCAATTAAATCACAGCACAATCTGTTTATTTTTAATTCATACTGCAGTAATGACGCGTGGCTTGCTAGATACAATCAGTAGAATGGCAACCAGACACGACGGCGTTTGGTTTTCTGACATATCTGGGACTTCAACAACATGTACAAAGCAGCAACAGTTGTTTTATCTTCCATGGTTGATGGTGGAAAAGAAAAGTTGTTGGTATCTATAGAGACAAGCCCCCCTCTCCTCTCCGGTTAGAATGAACACAAATGATAGCGGCAATCAAACTCGCGCGAGAAAAGCGAGGCGAAAATCTGCTTTGCTCTTGTGAATGCGACATTAGACCTTCATCCTCCTTCTCCTCATCCCTCCTTTAACTCGCTCTGACTCCTCTCTGTCTTTCTGTCCCCGTCCCTTTCCTCCTCCTCCTCCTCTCTTTATATATGAACTTTACCTGATGAAGGTCAGAGGACCTAAACGTCGTGAATAAATAAAGTACAAAATTATTTTTTATGTATTTAAAAACATCAGTGTGTAAATTCTGCATCAGTGTCATGACCTCGTCAGTGAAACACTAACTCTCTCTCCTCCTCTCCTCTCTGCAGCCCTCTCACGGAGACAAGGCAGCTAACCCCAAAGTCCTCAAATGGATGACCGACCTCACAAAGATCCGCAGGCAGATTAAAGGTAGAAACCACTCGCTCTTTTTCCTGTGAATGTGCATTTGTGTGTGTGTGTCTGTGTGTGTGTGTGTGTCGGGGTTAGAGTGTCTTGTGTGCCATCCTGTTCCATGCTGGACAGCTTGACCCTCCCCACTCCTAACCTTTGACCTTTGTAACAACAACATCGCATGTATGCTGGTCTAACACACACACACACACACACACACACACACACAGACACGCACATGCCAGGGGGTTGACGTGGCTCTCACATGCGTGGCTCCCACCCTCCAGTGTGCTGGTGCGTCCTTGTGAACCCACATTCATTACCTTGAATTCAGTAAGGTGAAACGGTGGATAAGACATTCAGTTCTACATAAACAGATGCAGAATATTTGTACATATCAAGGAATCTTGATTTAAAAAAGATCAGATTTAAGGCTGTAGAAGTTTTGGTCCTTTAGTAAACTGGTGTTACTAGGTATTACAGTGTAAAATATGACATATCTGATGTATAGAAATAGTTTTCTACACTTCGACGTGTCTCTTGTGCATCGTTTCACCAAACTGAACAAACCCCATGACTCTCGTCCACCCTCTCTGTGAGGTGACGGCTCTCCTTGTTGGAGAACGCAGTGGCCGGAACATTTCTCTCTGTTTCAAATCAAAATTGAAAAACAACAATAACGCGAGCACCCGCTCTCCACTTTCCTCCCTCCTCCTCCTATCGCCCAACCGACCCGATTGATTGATTGATTGACTGATCGGCCAACCAGGACGCCAGCACCACCTTTTACCCAGAAGCACGCTGAGGCACCAGGCTTTGCTCCATTCATACAGACGCCACCATGCTCCCTCCTCCCCTTCCTCCTCCTCCTCCTCCTCTATCTGCTCACCTCCCCATCACACACTCACCCCCCCGCTCCACCCCTACTCAGGCCTGAGCTCTAGACCGTATCACCTCAGTAAGTACCAACCCCTCAGTAAGTAGACATTACATACACTACTGACAGTCACAATCAGGCGGCATTGTGAGAGCATCTTGCTTCTTTGTTTTTTGGTATATTTCCTGTTGAAACGGCATGTTGGGACGAGACATTTTAACTGGAGGTTAAAAGTCTCAAAAGTGTGAAGTAACGTGAGGAAGAGAAAGGCAGGATTTTTTAAAAAGGGGGTGTTTAATAATAAGTATGTTTAGGTGTTGACTATTTGCTGACTGAGATTTAAAAAATCTGTTGTATCATTTTGACTAAAACTGCACTTTAAAGATTTATACTGCTGGCATTATTCCAATGTAATCACATAAAAAATATATATTTTCTGTTATTAATCTTTAATTAATACCTGAAAATTGTATTTGGTGTATATAGGGCTGGGCGATATGGCCAAAATCTTTTATCACAATATAGGTAATTTCATAACGATATATATATCACGATATAACATGTTTTCTCATAATGAGATAAATGAATAGTCTATATGAAATAACCACATGGTAAAGCCTATTTTTGGAGACTTGTGTGAATCAAATACTTGAGTAATTTCTCATTTTAACAACTGAACATAATAGTTTTAAGTGAAATCATAGAGAAACGATATATAAAATATAATTCTAGCCTATATCGTGATATAAAAAGGTCTATCGTATATATTTATCAGAATCAGAAATACTTTACTGATCCCCGGAGGTGAATTGGGGCGGTACAGTTGCTCTTGTGTAAACATAAAGAAATGTAAGAAGATAGAAATAAAGGGAGTATGTAACATTTAAATGATGTGCATAATGCTACAATATAAACACAATATATGTAAAGAAATATAAGTACGTAAGTACTAAAATTAAAAATGAGAATATAAGAAATATGAAATATGTACAAATACTTGCACTAATACGTGCAATATATAACAAATAACCACAATGCAAATAAGTAAATACAAATGCTGAGAAGTGGTATCTATTGCATGTTAAATATAAATAAGAAATTAATAAGAATATTTCTTGAATGTACAGTATAAATGCAGTATTAATGACACTATTGCACAGTCCAGTTTTTAATATCGCTTCTATAGTTTTGACGATATATATCTCCATATTGTGTATACTGTTTTTACAAGGAAAGAAGAGCGCAATTTAAATACAATCATGTTTTTTGCAAACCATAACTGCGTTTGCTTTTGCACAGGCAAGTTGATACACTTGAATATGATCATTGCAGAGTAAGGTGATGCTTCATCTAGAGATAATATCCAGCAGGCAGCAGTACGTCTCATCTGTAACCATCAGACTGACATTTTTAAATGATTTCTACAGTCAGACGCTGTTAGAGAAATGTTGAGGAAAAGGTTTTTGTTTGCAGTGTTTGGGTTTTGACAGGGTGCGGTGTTTGTGTGTTCTTGTTCAGGATGTGTGTGTGTCTGAGCATGTTTCTCCTCATACTGTGACTGGCTGATTTTTAACCACCGCAGCTGTTCTGTCAGACTCCTGCATGTCTGATCGTCCAGTGAAAGATGTTTTATGTGCCGCCTGAAGACGATTTTCTTTCCCTGTTCTTGTCCCGGTTCCTTCCGTACTTTACCCCTATCTCCTCCCCATTTGTTTCCCTCCTTCATCTCTTCCCTCATCACTGTCCTCCTCCTTCCCCCAGACGCCAAACACCGCGCAGAGAGCGAGCTCGGCCCCCAGACTCGTCCTCGGAGCAACACCTTACCCAAGAGCTTCGGCTCCACGCTGGACCAAGGCACTTACGATGCAGCAGGAGAGGTGAAGGGCCAACGTCCCACCAGGGAGGAAACACTGGAGCTGATCCAGCACCGGGTCAAAGGGAAGAAGCAAGAGGACGGCTGGCCTGACGACATCAAGGTTAGTAGCAGATATTTTTATCAAGGACTGATTACCCTTATTGATTAGCCACTGGAGTCATTGAGATAATAACAATGTATTTTTGCCCCGCAACCGTTTTAGAGAATAGAAAGATGGATGGATGTTTTTTGGTGAAACAAGTGATTGATTTTGCCTGATATTTAGTCATTCCTTTCTTCAAAGAGAAGATAAAACATTCATGATGTATACATCAGACCGGCACATAAGGGTACTTTGCATAAAGTGAAAGCCGTGCCCCCTTTTGGGGGGAAAGAAAACCGAAGATCCCACAGACTTCAATGCAATCTGACGTATGTTTGGATTGTAATTTGAAAAATTAGAATGCATTCCATCTCTTGTTATACAAATGTTTTTTTTAAACACACGTCTAATAATTATTTTTACGATCTTGCCTGAACTTGAGCATTTGCGATACATTAATAAATGAAGGTTGATCGCCACCATGTCCCTTCAGTCTTCCCCCGTCCAACACAGTGGCTGGATATTGCTCATCCAGACATCTCTACATATTTGATTGAATCCCGTCAGGCTAAGTGTTGTCTGTAAATAACCAGCCTGTTAACAGCCAACTGTTTGATCTATAGGCTGAGATTTAGTTGGAGACGACAGTCTGATGCTGCTATAACGTTAATGTATGACTGTATTACTCAAGCTAACGTTAGTTAGCCATGCTAGTCACTGTCACCAGCATCATTTAGCGATTTTACCAGACTGACAGTGAATATTCACGTATCGTATGTGTCTCAAATGTCAGTGTGAAAGCCTCGGTTAACCCGCTACACAACAGCTTTTCATCATTTTCTCTCCTGTGACGGCGAGTTTCTTTCCCCTAAAAGGGATCGCAGCCTCGGCGATGACGCGATGCTGGTCTGGTCTATAGCTTGGAGCCATAAAGCCCCTCCATTATATATTTTTTAGGACACGGCAGAGAAACAAATCGGAGATCAGCGTTTTTGGATTTATTGTTGGTGCAACCAACTACACAGCAACTCTTCGGCATAGCGTTATTACTATTACCGATTTGTTTAAAGTAGAAGTTTGGAGACATGTTTCAACTTCTTCTGTTTACTCTGATACTGTATACTGCAAATACACATCATATCGGCATACATAGGAGCCCATATCAACATAAGAAGAGAGTATGAGTGAAAATGGTAGAAAGAGTACTTTGTTAGATTATCCCATACAGTATTACACTTGGACTTTATGTAGACATTACAGTAAAAAATTAAGAAGTGGTTATATCCCTATTGCATGATTAACTGTGTGCGTCTCTGTAGAAGATGACCAAGGAGCAGTTGTCCTGTGAGAAGACGGTCCTTCAGAAGAACCTGCTGCACTATGAGGGCCTGCATGGTCGACCGGTAAGTTACCAAACATCCTACATCCTGTGAAGCTGTCTTAAAACACCCATTTACCCGTGTTTTAACCCGTTTCTGTCTCTCTCAGGTGACCAGAGAGGAGCGTCTGGTGGTGAAGCCTCTCTACGATCGCTACCGGTTGGTCAAACAGATGCTCACCAGAGTCAGCATCACACCCATCACAGTACGTACACAAACACAACATTACATCTATTACACTATGTTAGCAACATGCTCACTAATACAAAGTTAGTAGATCTGTTGGGCTCCTTCTAAGGTAACGAAAACAAATCAACTCTTATTTTTAGGTGATTATACACTAAAGAAAACATACTTATTTACCCCATGCACTTGTTAATGTCATTCTTACTTTACTTACTATTACTTACTATTCTTACTGCATCTTAAACTAGTGCACCCACACTTGCATTAACCTCCTCTCTCTCTCTCTCTCTCTCTCTCTCTCTCCCTCAGGTGTCCCCCTCCAGTAAGAGGCGAAGCCAGACCCTCCAACCAATCATTGAGGGTGAAACTGCTCATTTCTGGGAAGAGATCAAAGAGGAGGAGGAGGACGAGCGGAAAGAAAGAGAAGGAGGAGAAGAAGAGGAGGAGAGGGGGGAGGGGGAAGAGGAGGAGCGGGATGAGGAGGAAGAAGAGGAGGATGAGGAGGAGGAAGGAGAGAGCAGCGGTGGCGAGATGCAGAGCTCTGAAGTCATCATGGCCGTCGACCTTGTGACCTCGTCTGAAGGATCCGTGAGGAGCCAGAACAATCCCGACAGGCAGGGCGACTGTCCAATAAGAGCCAAGATGGAGGAGGGGTCGGGGAAGCTGGCGCTGGATCTGCGGCTGTCCAGCTCCAACGCCTCGTCCATGTAAGAACACACACACACAGTTAATGTTCACCCTCTTATATTTCCTGTAAAGAGAACACCTGTGTCATAAAAAAGTCATAGCATAGGATGTCATAAAAAATAGTACAGTATTCCATAAAAAGTCCTTAAAAATGTCATAGTACAGTATGACATAAAAATAGTAAAGTGCCATATTATAGTATTCCATAAAAAAGTCCTAGTACAGTATGTCATGTCATTAAAGAAGTTTTACTATATATATATTAAAAAAAAATAGTACAGTATTCCATAAAAAAGTAGTACAGTCTGTCATAAAAGTTCTATTCTAATAATTAAAAATTCGTACAGTATGTCATAAAAAAGTTATATTATAGTATTCCATAAAAAAAAAAATACATTGTCATCAAAAAGTCATAGTATACTATTCCATAAAAAAATGTACAGTATGTCATAAAAACGTTATATTATAATATTCCATAAAAGTCATAGTACAGTATGTTATGTCATAAAAATGTCAAAGTTTCCAGAGTGACTGATATCTAAAAGATGATCTCTGGCTGGGTGTCACACTAATACACACAATATGAAAACATTAAACCAAATAAAGTACAAGGCTCTGTGTTTACAAAGATGGATTATCCAGCTCGGGCACTGTTGTTCTAAGTTGTTCTATGAACTATATTAATTAATTATCAGCCCTTAATTAATTAAAGCTCTGATCATCTCCTGCTCTGCTGACTGTGCCGACACCAGCAGGAATAATGTTAGACAGAAAGAAAACAGATGTTATCTGCTGAGTCTGTAACCTGGTTAACGTTGTCACTGAGCTCATAGCTCACACACACACACACACACACCTCTAATCTCTTACCCGGACATGATCCTGACAGCTGATCCCTCACGCCACCACAGATCACTTCCTGCCCTCATTTTCTCTCTGGACTCTTAATTTATGGCTCAAGATCCAAATGATTGCTGTTGAAAAAAAAAAAAAACACGTATTTTAGTGCTTCAGTCAGTGTGGAGTTGAGAGAGCGAATGTGACTCCATTCTCACTGGGATTTACCTTTAACATCATGGCATCAGCATGTGTAACTACGTTCTCACGTATCCCATCATCCTCCAGGCCAGAGCTGCTGGAACAGCTGTGGAAAGCCAGAGCAGAGAAGAAGAAGCTGAGGAAGACCATCCGAGAGTTTGAGGAAGATTTTTATCAGCATAATGGAAGGTATGTGGAAGACACAGTCGCTCGTGTGCACAAATAAAAGTCAGCATGATGAATTCAATGTTATTCGTCTCCTGAAAAATTAAATGTGGTGGATATACATGCAGATACATGCAGGATAAGCTGTTATGTTTACATGTTTTAACCGTTCTTCATCCAAGAAAGTTGACTGAAATTCAGTATTGCTAACCAAGAAGGCCGGTAGATTCCTATACAGACACACATCAGTCAGTACGGAAGACGTAAACTAAAGTAACTTTCTCTGATACTGTAGTATTTCTAAAGGTAATGTTATCCAGTCTGATGTACGAGTTGCACAAAACACAGGTCTAGAAATCAAAGTTCAATTAAAATATGTGCTGCAACTTTAGCATTTAATGTAGCTGATGTAAACATTTGGCATTTATTTTTAGTTATGAGTCACCATAAGTTCCTTATTGGAGATAAGAAACCTGTTAAGATGTGTTCACACTACGAGCGACACAGCAACAGGCTACAAGTCATTTTGAATGGAAGCCGGTGGCGTGAAGCTACAAACTGACGCCCTACAAATAGATTTGAGCTGGACTCAACTTTTTGCAGCGCTCCTATGACGCTGTGAAGCTTCAACCAATCATGTTTTTGCGACGTACATGAAACCTGCCTTGGCGGAGGTCTGCGCTCTACGAGTGCACTTCTAGTCTAATACAAAACTAAATTATCCCGCTTTTCCATTTGTTTAAAGCGCGCCAGGTTATTACTCACACATGTGGGCTTGATCCATACATTGGATCTCACAAATTAATAACAATTAATATTCAGCTGTCTATGTTTGCTAGCATGCTAAGCTAGCTAACGTTATTAGCATCTTATCTGGTTGCTCTCACGTTTTTGGCTTTGGAAAAGCGAAAAAATACGACACCCCCCCTCTAAACTTTGAGGCAATCTGCTGTCGGGCTTGCCGGTTCCATACACACATGCCAGGCCTCCTGCGCATAATTACGGTTGCTAACGTAGGATTGGACAGTGGCCGTTCTAGGAAGGGGCTTGACGAAGGGTCAGTTATAGCTTTCAACCTATCACAACCTGTATGAAACGGTGATCAGGCAAGACGATAAAGAGAAACTTCTGGTGTCTGAAATGTCGACTACTGTGGTTCAGGTTGCTCGTAGCTGCTGGGGTCATTTAGAGGACTTATTTACCTCCTTGTCTCCCTCCTCTCCGCTGTAGAAATGTCCAGAAGGAGGACCGGGTGCCGATGCTGGAGGAGTACAGGGAGTACAAGAGGATCAAGGCCAAACTCCGCCTGCTGGAAGTTCTCATCAGCAAACAGGATTCCTCCAAATCCATCTAGACACCAGCCGTCACCGCACACATCAGCACTCGTCACTGCTGCGAGGACCCGCCCGGGATGTCCCATCACACGCCATCACACCTGGGAGGGTTTCACAAACACATCACATGACTTGCCAGTAAGTGGAGACTCAGACTTCTTCTTGTGCTGCATTTATGTCATGGAGAAAATTAAGAGTGACTCGCTGGTTCAGAGTTACAGTACAATATGTCATAATTTAACTTATATTTAAATGTAGTTACAGGAACATTTCCAGAAACTTTATTAAGGAAATGAACCTGCATTTTAAACTACAACAACCAAAGTTAAGTTTTGGTTGAGTCTAAGTTTCTGGTTGTACTTTCTAATGCCATAGAAACTATTCAACTAGCACTGACTGGTCAAACATGATCCTCAAGACTAACACCGCTAGTGTTAGGATTAGAGATGCTAATTTCTTTCTGCCCAGTAAAAAAAAAATGTATTTATTAAGCAGTACATTAAAAGAACATGAAGACTGTGTTGTCTCATGGCGTATAGAAATACATTTGAAATGCTTTTTTAATACTTAATCGGTCTAATTTGCCAAATCTTTGTGACAAAAAAAGTAAAGCTGAATGTGCTAAAAGAACTTTTAGCTGTTTTTTTGTTTTTTTAGTTAAAAATCAGTTAAATCATTACATTTGTTTGATAAATTTTAGGGCTGTCAATCGATTAAAATATTTAATTGCGATTAATCACATGACTTTCCATAGTTATGAGATTAATTTTACTCTGTTCAAAATTAACCTTAAAGGGAGATTAGTCAAGTATTTAATACTCCTGTCAACATGGGACTGGGCAAATATGCTTCTTTATGTAAATATGTGTATATATTTATTATTGGAAATCAATTAACATCACAAAACAATGACAAATATTGTCCAGAAACCCTCACAGGTACTGCATTCAGCATAAAAAAATATGCTAAAATCACAACATGGCTAAATTGGCAAGTTCTGAGCATTATTTAACCTCCTTCACAACAAGCTAGTATGACATGCAATCCATGTACCAATGGATTCCTTTGGTTTTCTAGTTTAATATGATGCCGGTATCTCAACTCTAGCTTTAAAACTGAGCCCGCTACAACCTAAAATTTGCAAGTGGCGTTAAAACGATCACGCTAACTTTGACAGCCCTAATGACTTTTAAAAGGTGACATAAGAAGTGCATTTTTTTGCAACTATTTTCCCATGACATGAATGCAGCACCACCACCGGTTAACATAAAATCACTCCCGTCAGCCACAACTGCTCCTCCGCCGCCTCATCTGACTGCATTTCATCTACAAAACATGGCCGCCATTTGGAAACATGGAGAAAAAGGAATCATCATCACTGTTTGTCTTCAACACCAACGTGACTCAAGACTTTGCACTCGTTTTCTCGTCTTCTGAGGAGAAAAAAAAACAGACTTTTTAATTTCAGCAACTTTTCTTTCGTCGATCTTTGTTCTTCGTGTTTTGTTTTTTTTTCCTTCACGCAGAGGAATCTTATCGAACAGCTCGAGGACTGGCATTTTAGACGCTCTTCACTCAAGACACTCGTTCTTTCTTTGGGACGTCGTACTGTGTGGAAAGTCCCTCTTTCGCCTCTCTTCAGGGAGTCACGGTTTCTTGAAGCGACCTCCCTGGAGCGAGGCGATCGGTTATTTTATTCTGTCGGTAAAACTTCATTCAACATCCTGGATGCTTCACATCTTTCTGACTGATTTTAAAATGCATCCACGAGTTTGTGTGTGGATTCTTGTTTAAAAAAAAAAAAAAAAAAAGACGTGTATACATACTTGTGACACAGCTGTTCACATTTTTTCTTGAGTGAAAAAGAATGTGTTGTATTCCAAGGAAAAAAAAAAAATAGTTGTATTAACTCCCAGTGTGACCTTGGAGCCGTTTGTGAAAGACTGACTGTCCTTTTCATTTGTTCAGCATTTTCTTCAAGTTTAGTTTTTTTTCTATTTTGGCAATATTTGTCAGTAAAGATGCACACAAGGTTGGCAACTCTGAACTTCATTTCCCATGAGCCTCTTGGAAAAAAAACGCTGCTTTTAAGTCGTCTTATGGTTCCTTCAAATGAAACTCATGAGCTCGTGTTTACAACATTGGAAGTCGTGTACACGATATGCTTGGCGTTCAAGTGGTTAAGTCGTGAGAACACCGCCGCTAAGCAACTATATTAACATTACTGTCGACGTCTAGAAGCCACAGAGGATAACAATTTAGCAAGTGGGTAACATAATGCAGTAAATGCAAAGGCATAATAACAGAGGAAAAAGATGAGGCTGTTGGGAATATCAACATTTTCCTCAGACATAAAATTACAATATAATCTTATAACGTACCGAAACTTTCCACTTACGATGTCGTGAATACCACAAGAGGGGGACGTTCATATGGACTCTTCTTGTAAACACGACCCCATTTGAAGACCCCATTTGAAGGCACCATTAAGCTCAAACGTCTGAGTTTTGTAGTCATATGCTCGTGATTTTGATATTTCCGATGGCACTTAAAGGCAGCATTAGACTGAAGATGCTCGTAGGAAACGAGTCAGATTCGGAGATTTTCGGACGTAGGTGGATATGGTCGTTGCAGAAATCATCTGGAAAATTCTGCACATCTTTGTTTTCTTTTCCACTCGTTCAGTTTGCTGCATGGGGGGGGATGTGGCAGGTCCTGAGGGATTATGGGTGATAAATGCTGAGGAGAGGAGCCAGTATCTGGTCCACGTTGCTGCAGTTTCTTTGAAACAAAAGGCATGTTGGCTACAGGAAGTGGCAGTCTGACCGAGGTCGGTATCAGCGCAGTTAGACGGAGAGTTTCCGGAGTATCGGCAGTTGCTGTGCAGCTGATGTGACTGTTACTGAGTAACTGATATATCTCTGGTGGTCCTTGGTTTGAAGTTTGCTTGTAGCTGTATTGTATCGATGAGGTGCCAACACTGATGTTAACTTTTTTCTGTGGTTAGCTGATCCTTTTTTCCCCCAACTGGTGAGTCAGCACAGCACGTTAGCATGATGTCCACAATGCTGAGGGAGGGAAGAAGTTTCAATCCTCGGCTGCGTGGAGTTTCTCTTTGGTCGAATCTGCAGTGAAGTTTCATTTCCTGCTGGCAGGTGAAATGAGGGCAGGTGAGGAGGAGAAAGTTTGAGATTTGACGCATGCTAACCAGCTTGTCCTCTTCATTTTCTTCTTCGTAGAGGCCATGTTGTTGTTGTTGTATCGGACAGAAGTTAAGATGTCTCAGTATGATTTGAAATGCAAAGGCGAAGAAATTCCCAACTATCGCTGAACTTAACTGCTAAGTAAACCGGCTGTTTTGGCAGGTGGCGTTCTATTATCAGAACCTCTTTGGCTCGTTCTCCTGAGATTTCTCTTGAATCGATGTGCATTTACCTGCCAGAATCAAAGTTGACTGCGGTCTTTTTGTCTGTCTGTGGACGGCAGATGTGACGGTCTGAAATGAAAAAAAGGTTCGAATGAGTCAAGGGTTGAATTTTTTGTGTCTGAGTGCTTGTGAAGAATACGAGGGAGGGTGCGGGGGGGTGTTTGTCAGGACGGTAAAAGTTTGTAGGGTTGATGTAAAAAGATGTTATTTGCACAGCATTCACAGAATGCAGCCCGTTTGCGTTTTTTTTCATTTGTTATTTCTAAAAATGAAGCACTACTTCTATACAAATATAAATATATACTGTACATAAAAAAAAAAAAAACACCCGAAGGAATGAATGTCAGAAATGTTTAAATTATTTCAAACATTATGTTTGGCCCCCTTTGGTTCATTATATTTGTGATGCCCTGAGAATGTGTTTTTTTATTATTATAAATATTGCTATTACTATCATAACCATTATTTTGTGTGACGATAATAATAACCCTTTTGTATCTACTCACAAACTGTAAAACCAGCTGTAGAAGTTAGTCTGGCACTGTGTGTGGCTAATCAAACATGAACCTGCTCCGTTTCCTGATTTATTTTTGTCGCTCTGTGTAATATAAGCTAATATAGAAGCAGTACTGTAGTGAGCTTGCATGGCAAAAAAGAGAACATAATAGTATGAATAACATGATGTATTGTTTATATTATTTGTGCCATGAAGAAGCAGCAATAATAAAAGTTTGCGTGGAGGTTTTACAGTATCGGGTAATGATGTGTGGGATCGACTTTGTGTGTGAATATTTGAGGTACAAAAACTATTTTTATTTTTTAGTCTAATTGTTTTCAGCCTGACACACACATTGTCCCTCACACACACACTCTGCTTAAACGGTGTGTTTTTACCACTGTTGTCAGCATAATGTTCATGTTGGCGCTGCTGAAAAACCAAAATAAGAATAACATTTGAAGGTGAACAGGGATTGAAAAGCCAATGACAAGATGTGTCGTATTTGAAAACATTCCAGTTTTTATCATCATTTAAAAAGTGGAAATGATCCATCGTCAAATCTCTGAAGGGCTTTTCTTTGAGTTTCTATCTTTTTTTGAGTTTAACAAGGTGAGCAGTTAAATTGTTTGGCGCCTCAGTTTCTTAAAACCGACTTTGTTTTTACATTGTGCCTGCAACAGAGTGGTAAAATTCACGTTGTGAACTGTAAATGTATTCTGTCTCTGTCAGTGTACAGTTTGTTTCATCTCACACTTACCCATCCGACGTGCATGGTTGTTTCTCACACACCCTGAATTCGCAGCGGAAGTTTCTGTCAAAGATGTCTCGCAGGTCACCCGCTCCTCCTGGAAATGTTAAAGAAATGATCAGTTTTTTTGGTCAAAGCCGCAACAGACAAGATAAAAGATATATTTTACAATTCTGTGAAGTGATTTTTGAGCCGATTTCTTTAAATCTTTAAAATTTAAAGGACAAATAGTCATGTTGCTTACAGAAGTGGTCAAGAGAGTTAGAAGTGAGATGCTTGGTGACATCTTTGATACTGACTTTTGCTGTAAATTCCCTTTGACCAGAGAGGTCATCTACATGTGATACTGTTTTATCACATCAATATATTGTATGTGCGTATGTATCTATAAATGTTTTCTTACTTTGTGAATGCTTTTTTTTTTTTTTTCTTCATTAACAAAAATGATGAGAAAAATACAATCAGTAACAAACATTTACACATGAAAAATAAAATTTGCAAGCTTGCCACATCAGTTCTCTTGATTCTTGAGTCAAATAAAGTAAACCGTTGACAGGGCGAGTGGTGTAAAGAGAAAAATTCTAAAAATAGTAGAGTTAAAATTATCTGCTGACCGACTCTGTATAAATAAAGGTTAAATAAATTAAATATGTAGAGACATATTTAAAAACCAAACAACTAATGAGAGCACTCATTTTTACAAAGATATATTATGGCTAAATATGTTTTTCAAAAATATTTGCACGATATGACATAACATCAAAATATTACTTGCATAAGGTAATGCATGTCTAGTATGTCGGAAAAAAATACGTCATAGTATATAGTATGTCGGAAAAAAAATTCAGACATACTATACTATGTTTTTTTTTCAACAAACTATACTATGACTTTTTTCGACATACTATACTATGATATTTTATTCGACATACTATGACGTGTTTTTTTCAACATACTGTACTATGACTTTTTTTTCAACACTATACTATGACAGATTTTTTCTGAAATACTATATGACATTTATTTCGACATTCTATGACGTGTTTTTTTCAACAAACTATACAATGACTTTTTTTCGACATACGAAAAAAATCGGTTTTTTTTCAACAAACTATACTATGACTTTTTTTGACATACTAAAATATGACCTATATTTTTCGACATACTATACTTTGACTTTTTTTTCCGACATACTATGACATTTTTTTCGACATACTGTACTATGACGTTTTTTTTCATCATACTATAGTATGTCTTTTTTCAACATACTATACTATGACTTTTTTTGAAATACTAAAATATGACGTATTTTTTTCAACATACTATACTATGACTTTTTTTCGACATACTGTACTATGATGTTTTTTTTCCAACAAACTATACTATGACTTTTTTCGACATACTATATATGAAATTTTTTTCGACATACTATACTATGACTTTTTTCGACATACTGTACTATGACTTTTTTGGAGATACTACACTGACTTTTTTTCATGACTTTTTTCACGACATACTATACTATGACTTTTTTCAATAAAATTTTTGGACATGCTATACTATGACGTATTTTTCATGAAATCGTTCAACATACTGTACTATGACTTTTCTTCACAAAATTTTTCGACATGCTATACTATGACTTTTTTCATGAAATTTTTCAACATACTATACTATGACTTTCTTTCACGGAATTTCACAACGTACTATACTATGACTTTTTTTGACATGCTATACTATGACTTTCATGAAATCTTTCGACATACTATACTATGACGTATTTTTCATGAAATTTTTGGACATACTATACTATGAATTTTTTTAATGAAATCTTTCGACATACTATTCTATGACTTTTTTCATGAAATCTTTCGACGTACTATACTATGACTTTTTTTCATAAAATCTTTCGACATGCTAAACTATGACTTTTTTCATGAAATTTTTCGACATGCTATACTATGACGTTTTTTCATGAAATTTTTCGACATACTATAGTATGACTTTTTTCACGAAATTTCACGACATACTATACTATGACTTTTTTTCACGGAATTTCACGACATACTATACTATGACTTTTTTTCATGATAATTTTCGACAAATGAAATAAGCCTACTTAGTATTTGTTATTAATGTTAATTCAAATTATTTTAAGTTTGAAGGTTTACAAATCACCTGTAAATTCAGTGCGCAAGTTTCAACTACGAATGTATGAACCATCATAAACCACGCTACCTCCCAAACACACAACAATTAATGAACTCACAACATCCTAAGTTTATGATATTAAAAATATAACATCTGCACTTTGGCTGCAGTCCATTTTAGTGAACCAGTTCCTGATTATCATTGTTATAAATCACACCTGTGATTTGATTAGCAACTATAATAAGTAACTAAAAACAGTAAAAGAGACCAACAACATCACAGATTAAATATGTAATAATACAAAATAAATATAAATCATATACAATAAAACACATCTGCCAGAATTGCATTTATAATTCATAATATTCCGCCTCTGTTGTGTAATTTTACACTTTCAGACAAAATAAGTCACTAATAGAGAAGTCAGTTTAGAGCATTTTTTTTCAAATTAAGCTTGTTTAGTATTTGTTGTTAATTCAAATTATTTCAAGTTTGAATCAACTTTAACTATGACTGTATGAGCAGTCACAAACCACACTAAGTTACCTCCCAAACACACAACAATTAATGAACTCACAATATCAACTGTTTAGTTCACAACATCCACAGTTTATATTAAAAATATAACATCTGCACTTTGGCTGCAGCCCATTTTAGTGAACCAGTTCCTGATTATTATTGTTATAAGTCACACCTGTGATTTGATGAGCAACTAATAAGTAACTAAAAACAGTAAAAGAGACCAACAACATCACAGATTAAAGATGTAATAATACAAAATAAATATAAATCATATACAATAAAACACATCTGCCAGAATTGCATATATAATCTATAATATTCAGCCTCTGTTGTGTTATTTTACATATTTTCAGACAAAATAAGTCACTAATAGAGAAGTCAGTTTAGAGCATTTTTTTGCAAATTAAGCCTGTTTAGTATTTGTTGTTAATTAAAATTATTTCAAGTTTGAATCAACTGTATGAACAGCCACAAACCACACTAAGTTACCTCCCAAACACACTATAATGAATTAAAACTCACAATATCAATCGTTTAGTTAACAACATCCACAGTTTATGATATTAAAAATATAACATCTGCACTTAGTAACATTATTTATCTGAAAACTTCCAGCCCACACATTAACAAAAACAACATCTCCCTTCCAGGTGCATTTACTAGCAATAAGGCCTGTTACCTGTTAGTGGAGCTGTTTCCAGCCAGGTGAACATCAGCAGCCTCGTGGTGGTTAATGGAGGAAAACTCAGGTTTGGTCCACATGGGGCGTTTTTGTAAACTTGGTTTCGTTCTCAAAATAAAATTACTGTCCACACAAGCACGGTTTGTAAAAAAAAAAAAAAAAAAAAAAAAAAAAGAATTGTCCAGCGTGCAGGTTGGACCGATGATTGAGCTGCAGACACACACCTGCGAGCACACCTGTGTCTCTGGGTGTTACATGGTGGTATAATTAGCTGTAACCTCTCCACCATCTCTGTTCATCACTATGGTGGAGGAGTTAACTGTGCATTTATGTTTAAACATGTGAAAAGTCCTGTTAGCAAAGATAATTAGCCACCTCCACGTGTCATGGATGTATTAATGCTGCTGATGATACACGTGCATTCACAACATGTCGCCTCAGTAGTGACGTCATGAAATATCAGAGAGAGATACCTGCGCACACTGTGACGTCACAAGCCAAGAACATCCTGTGTACCTGTGGGTGTGGTCCATGGATGTATTAAGTTGTGGTCCTCCTGCAGTGAAATTCTTTTGGTCGTCTATTATGGGTGATTTACAGTGGAAAAAGGCTACTCATCATTTTAGATTGAAAAATGCATCCTACAGTCCAGGCAGCCACTGGCTCCCATTTCATTGAATTTTATCAAGTAAAAGAGACTTGAATAGTGAACTATGAGTAGTTTTTATTTTAAGGAGCAGTAATGTAGTGAAGAACAGTAGATTGTTTTGAAGCAGGTTTTCTCTCTGGTGCTGATGAGAGTGTGCGTTAAATTAATTCTGTGTGTAATTCAAGCTCTATTTAGTGCCCTCAAAAATTCCCACAATAGAACAAAAAGTAGTGTTCATGTTATGATTAAAAAACAAACAAACACATTTCAACTTTGATACGACACTACTATGGAGGACCACAAGAGTCACAGAAATAGTAATAAAGCATTTAATTGATAAATAACTAATTGTACAATAAAAATAATCAATAATACATTTTTTTAGAAATGTATTCTTTAATCTATTAGTTATTATAGTCTAAAAATAAAATTACTTTGTAATTAAGTCATTTATTCATAGATTAATAAATCATATTTATTAAAGAATTATTAATAAATTAAATACTTTATTACTATTTCCGTGACTCTTGTGGTCCTTTATATACTTCAACATCATAAATGACAATAATTCTTAGATGTCTGAAATCTCAATGTATTATAAGTCACTAGAGTGAATATTGAGTGTCTCTAATGAATGAATGAATTAATGAATGTGTGAGGATGATTACCTGTTGTTTGGCTTTGAGATTGTGATTTTCTGACCCACCTGCAGACACTTGAATGCACCACACAATCCATGCTATTCACCTGCATTACCGCACAAAGATTCATAGTGGTGCTCTGGGAATTAGGAGCTTTTTTAGTAAGTAATGTTTTGCCATGAAGCTTGTCTTCATCATGAAGCATGTAAAAATGTTGCTAGCTGTAACTGTGAGTCCATGCGTGGAGTAATCATACGAACTGAAGCCAACTTCCTGGAAGACATGAAAAACACATTCATCAGTCTAAATGCACGAGGTGAGACTAATGTAGTACACAAGACTAAACATACAAAAACAACAGTATGTTTTTTTTTAAGTATTTTATATACTTTTTTTGTCAGAGGGCTTTGAAATGACAGTCGATCGCGTCCATGATTTCTGGAAGATGCAGGCCGTCTGCCTTGAAAAGGCTCGGCTGAGAACTCCTTTAAACAAATCAGCTTCTATAAATCTCTTTTTTTCAAAAGCTATGGCACCAGTCAGTCAGCTAAATAACTACATCTAAAATACACCCATCATCAACTGAATGTGAGTGGAGCACAAGTGGAATGAGAACCTCACTGAATGAATAAATGCTGTGTGATGAAAGTCCCAAAACAATAAATAGAAAATCTTAAACCTGCATCTTTTACATTAGAGTTGTACAGTTGAATTTCTACAGTGCATTTTGACACTCTCCCTTAGACAACGAACAGAAACAATTCTTCATTTCAGTTTGTTACTAAGAGATTAAAAAAACACCATGTGACTCCAGCATTATTCTGATCAGCATAACTGGCACTTTTTTTTTTTTTTTTTTTTTTACAATTTCTGATGAAATTATTGGCCTTTAAGTGGCAAGTTTAAATGCTCCCATGAGTACGATCAGCAGGTCATTTAGAAAGAGGGGCAGGCAGACGTCCGGCCGGCCCATCGGTGAGTCAGACCGCCAGCCTGCCGGTCTGTATCAGTCAGTGCGAGCGATCAGTGCATCAGTAGTGTGTCGACAACAGACTCAAGTCCTGCTGCGTCGAATCAGATCAACTGGCCCGAGTCTTAAACCACAGCAAGTGGTTCTCAACCTCTTTTAAAAACAATCTCAAAAATATTAAATATCATAGCTGATTTGCATATAAGATGTTTTCTACATTCTTTAAATTGTCTTGCAGCTCTCTGGGTCCAGGCCTCTGGGTTGAGAAACAAATACACTCTGGCGGCTGTGGCCTTTTGCTAAAGCTGGACCTGCTGAAGGTCGGCGCAGGCATAATTTCTTTCTCAAGTTGCCATAAGCTGATTTATATTGTAGGAACTGTGGCAAGCCTCATAATTTAAAAAATAAGTCTCCAGGTCTTCCAGGATTTTGGATAACGCTCCTGCAACAGTCAATCACAAGCCAGTGTCGCAATGTCCTAATAGTTGCGGCAACACCGTTGACGCTGCCGGCGGCGAGAAATCAGCAAGCTGGTGTTTTAAAGTATTCAGTTTCGTCACATGAACGCCGCCGTGACACCACTGAGCATCTAAAGCACTTGGCTCCGTTTGGCCTCCGACATCAGCATCTGTGTGAGCCTCATATCAGCTGATACAGCCACTTGTTAGGTGCTTGGCATTTGAAAACTCACCAAGACAAAGTTCTTATAAGCCCACTATCCGGTGGATATTGTTTCTTATCCAGTGCAACAGTGTCCTTTTAAAAGTCAGGATCTCATATATAAAAATGGACATAGCAAACACCCAAAAAACGTCCCAAAAATAACCTCCTCCTGATGCGTTCTTAATTCAGTTAGCCGAGGATTGAGCGCGTCCCGTCCCATTTGGACAGCGTTTATCTGAGGCGTCACTTCTCCGTCTGCCTGCTGAGCTTCAGACGTCAGTGTGAGTCTGTGAAACCGGCTGCCAACGCAGAGCTGATGCTGTGGGAGGCCGCAGGTCATAATGGCTTGTCAATCACTGCAACTCCTGTAGGAGTGAGAAAACTAAAGAGTGAGTGAGAGAAACAGCTACACTCTGTCATATTTATTTCTCTGTGCGATGTAGAAATGTTGTCCCGTACTCCGTGTGATCAGACTTACCTGCGTAGCTGCGTCCGTTGCTCATGTTTGTGGGAATGAGGCTCCACTTGTCTATGGCCGGGTTGTAATACTCCACAGAGGAGAGGTTACAGGAGCCGTCGTCTCCTCCGATCACGTACAGCAGCCCGTTAATGGCACAGACGCCTTGAGGAGAGAATTATACATTTTGATCATTCAGGATAGAGATCAAATAAAATGTCATCATGTGTTCATCAGGACAAAGAAATGGTATTTCCCCAAATCTGTGAGGTTCCAAAACAGACAATTTTTACATATTTTATTTAAAAGGGTGGGATTTTTTTTCAAATGGACATAGGTTACCACAGTATGCTAATCAATAAGGTTATGAATAATGTGAACGCTAGCACTGGCTGAGTCAAAGTTAGCTGTGCTAAGTTTGGAAATACCTGAAAGGGTTAGTTCAGATTTTTTGAAGTGGGGTTGTATGTATACTCCCGTGTTCTGTGAGGTCAAATTATTAATTTTGTGAATGGAGTCTGGTGGCTTTGAAGACAGCGATTTAACGGCTTCAGTTCCCCGTCAGAAAAGGTTGTCTGACTGCGGGATAAAGCAGCTGTGGATGGGAGCAGCAGAAACACTTATTTTAGCCACCTACAAAAAAAACAATATCAGTTTAAGTGTACGCTTTATTTAGAATATTTTCACAGCTGTACCTCGCCGTCAGACAGCCTTTTCCGACAGGGAACTGAAGCCGTTATATCGTTGTCTTCAGAGCCACAAGACTACATTCACAAAAACAGTAAATTTAAGTTGCAGAACAGGAGTTGCTGGTCTACCGCTGCATCGATCGGTTAGTTTGTTGTGGGATCCCTCGAAACAACATGCACATTACCCGGCTGGAGGTTTCCATTTACAAAACAGGAGAAATCAGCTGTGGCTTCATGATTTTGTTCAGGCTGGGTTTTGTTCTGAGATGCTCTTCTAGACATCAATTTTGTCAGCTGCTATTTACACTTTTTTACCCTGAACATCAACTAAAAACATATCTGCTTTTTATTAAATGAGTTTTTGTTGCCTACAGAATGGCTGCTGACTAGATATTTACAGGTGATCATATAAGCAGTTTTTCTATCCTGCTTGTTTGCAATTTATTTTCTAGCACTGACAGTAAAAAGACTGGTTGATGGCTGCTGTGTCGGTGGTCGTTATCTGACCTGCGTTACGTCGGCACATGTTCATGTCACAGACTAGCCTCCAGCTGTTGGTCTGTGGGTCGTACACCTCGACGCTCTTCCTCACCAGAGGACCGTCATGTCCTCCTGCTGCATACAGCTGACCGCTCAACACACCTACCCCTGGAATATAGATTTTAATATGCATGTTAAAACACCGAACACTTATATGATTTTTTTTATTTACAAGCAAGAGGTTGGAACTTGGTGGAACAGTGTATTATGAGTTGTAATAGTTGTGTTCTTTCTAGGATTTTTGTAAGTACAATTGCAGACCACCGGGTGGTGCTGTTGCTCCTTAGGAAATACATTGTACCTGGTACAGATGACCACAAATAACAGAAAAATAATATTAAGATATTATCAATAATATAAACAAACTTAATCTAATTAAAAATGATTTATCTCTAGTGTGTTAACATGTGTGTATCTCTTTTGGAGGACCACTAGTTGGGGTTAAAGCTGTTTTGTTTTGCTGCTCCCTGTGTGCATTATGTATGTAAGGTAGGGTAGAATAGATATATTGTGTGTGTGTGTACCTGCTCCGCTGCGCCGTGTGCTCATGTCAGCTACATAGCACCACTGATCAGCGACGGGGTCGTACTCTTCCACTGTACTGAGACACTGACGGGATGCTCCATCATAGCCTCCTACTGCGTACAACTTACCTGCAGACACACAAACACACATACAAACACACACACACGGTCATTAAAATAAGTGACATTTGAATTTTGGCTTTTCATTGAAATGACACATGATGTAACCCAGGATTGTTGTCTTACCATCGACCACCCCGACACCCACACTGCTGCGTCTGGTGTTCATGGAGGTGACGTACAGCCACTCGTTGGTTTTATGATTGTGGGCTTCTACTGTCGACAAACCTGAAGGAGAGAAAAGAACAGAAAGGCAGAGCAGATTAGTACTTAACATCAATAGGTTGGATAATAAGACTGTGTGTGTGTTGATCAGTAGGTGTAAACATTTTGCATCCAGCTGGTGTTAAGAGAAAGGAAGAAAATGTTTCTCGTGTTTACTGTTAATACTGTGATAGCAGTTGTGCTAATGCAAGCAATTATATTCTGCTCAACCAGATCATGATGCTAAACCAGACGGGAAAAATAGGTTTGAAAAAACTGGACAGGGTAACTTAATCAGCATTTTTCTCTCTGACAAGCAAGTCTTTCCCTTTACCTGATCCAACATTTTCCAGTCAAGTGGATTGATAATGCCTGGTTACATAATGCCCCCTTAAAGTGAAACTCTGCCAATCCTCAACTGTCTCTGTGCCACGGCAGCGCGGGAAGCACATGCAGACGAACGCGCCAGCTGCACGCTCACCCGCCGGCAAAGTGAGCGAGGAGCCCCGGCAAAAGGGGGCGCCGTTCATCTGCACTCAGAGCCGGACAAAAAACGGCAAAGCCTCAAACCCAAGCGGGCCCTTGTGAGGTGAAAAGGCAGACAAAAATAATAGCGAAGCTGTCAGTTTCATTACTTAATATTCAAGTAATGAGTATACAACTGTCAAGTAGATGGTAATCTGCATTAGAAATGATGCACAACAACAAAGTTTCGGTTATAATAATCATCTGCTTATAGTGATCAATTTGACCCGGACAGACGTGATCACTATAAGCGGTTTCCACCATACTAATATACACCAGTATCTCATAATAAGGTTATTTTCAGCCTAAATATTTCACCTCATGCAATCAAGGCCCCAACATTAGCAAGTACTGTTTAACAACAAATTGTAAAATGTACAACAGTTCACTACAAGTTCCGTGTTTCAAAATGTTTCCTGGTTTCAGTCTTAAACAAAATCACAGAATTATACAGCTCATATTTTTTCACTATGAGTTGTGATTGGACAAGTTATAATCCTCAAGAAACTACATTTTTCACAAAACAAATGTACGAATATGTGAAATGACAAGTGGTCAAAAATGTTGAGACCTTTTCTAACTTTTCAAGACTCAAAAATGTACAAATCCTTTATTCCAGACCTGTGTAGGAGGGACCGTGTTTATTTACAGAGTATTTAACTGCTTCAGTTGCAATTGCACAGCTCTTTAGTGTGTGTGTGTGTGTGTGTGTGTGTGTACCTATACTGCCGTTAAAGCCCCCCACGGCGTACAGTAAATCCCCCAACACAGCAGCTCCCAGTGTGCTGCGTCTTTCCTGCATGCTCGCCACCGCACTCCAGTGGTCTCTCACTCCGTCGTACACATCCACTGTTCGCTCCCGCAGCGAACTGTTGAACCCTCCGACTGCGAACACGCGGCCCGCCATGGACACCACACCTGGACACAGACAGAGCAAAAATGTGCGAAAGCTGAGAGATAATGTTATAACATACAATGTTTACCTGCATGAGCTTGGTTAAGGATGTAATCATTATTATATCTAACTGATGGTGTAATAAGAAATAGTATCTTTGTGAAACTCAAATTCTTATAGAGGGTTTGAGTGTGTTCAAAATTGCATACTAACATACTATATACTACATACTCAATTAGTATGAACTGCATACTGTGCATTAAAAAAACGATTAGGGTGTGCCATTACCAGCAGAATTGGCGGACTGAAGAGTCACATACAGCCCTACAAAACACAAACTGACCTGCCCGGCAGCGTCTTGAAGGCAGGTCGGCTACCTGGTACCATCGATCTTCTTGGAAGTCGTAACACTCCACGCTGCGGATCGCCTTAGGAGCCTGACCGCCAACCACGATCATCACCTGCACATTAACACAGTCAGTGTCAGCCAGCTGAGTGTGTTTACAAAAGAAAATACATATCTGATACAGCTGCTTTGTACGAGGTAAATACACATGTATCGTGTACATTCTATCTGTCTTGTTGAGCGGCGTGTGTGACATTATATAATATGCGTGTGTTTGTGTACTTTTGGGATGCTGATGGGAGTTCGTGGTCGGGTCCTGTCCGTCTTGATGAGGTGTCGCTGGTCAGCTGGCAGAAGGTGATACTTCATTGCTTCTATGAGGAAATCTTTACAGGTGTTGTTGTTCTTTATCAAAGCCTCTTCCTCCACGATCTGAAACAAGGACCACATTTCAGGAAAATTTACCAAACGAAATAATGTCACGGGAAGGACTCTGTCACACAGTACGTTTAATTGCACTTGTGTAAACCAGGTTGCATGTTTTTTTTATCGTCATCGTGATGTCAACGCGCATGATAAACACATCGCAAAAGACTGCAATATTGCACTCAGAAGAGTTAGTTAAAAGAGAGTATCAGTAGAAAACTGCACTTTAAAATAATTATCATTCTTTATTTTTGTTGGTGCCTTTTTTTGTACAGTTCAATGTTCTATTTGTTTAATAAAATAATGTTGGAAATAATTTCCTTTCATTTTTAAATCGACAAGCAATTTGCTGCAGCAGAAAGAAATAACATATGGTTATCGTCATCACATACCGCATGTTTTCCTCATATCGTGCAGCCCTACAGGTTACTGTAAACCCACGTACACATCGGTCAGTCACCATGGCAACTTATTTTGACCTAACTTTTTTTTTTTTTTGCGTGTGTCGGAGCAGATTGACAGCGCAGTGAGAGGAGGACAAGCAGCTCTTCCTCACAGCGCGAATGTGTCTGAATTTAACAAATAGTTAAATGTTCAGTCACTTTGACTTCCAGAGGATACTTTGTGTTAGTGACAGTTTCAGCCGGACTTTGGATGGAGTTATTTTAAATAGAATGCGTCGCTGTAATGATGTCTCTTTTCATTTAGTCGCTCTTACGCTGTTACGTTTCCTGTCAGCAATCTATTATCATGCACATGCAAACTTGTAAAAAGACGATTAGAAACTCACTCACAGATGCCAGAAACCAGGTTTCTTGTTTACATGACATTACAGAATCAGTTTACTGGAGAAAGCTGACTTTAACCCGGTTACTTGAGTGCATGTAAACATACTGAGTAATGTACATTATATACAAAAACACATTTTGGGGATTTTACCATATCTACCCAGCTTAGAAAAATCATAAGCTACACTCAGTTTTTGTTTCAGTTCAGGCCAGGGTTATCATAGTAAACTAAAACAAAAATAAGCAGTGAAAAATATTTTTAGTGAACTGAAACTAAATAAAAATGATATCCTTTAAGAAAAAATAAAAGTAAACTGAAACGATATTGACTCGTTAAAAAAACTAATAAAAATTAAATAAAAATGATCATAAATTCATTTCAGTTATATTTTTTTTTTTTTTTGCTATAATAAATCACTACCAAAAAAAGGAGACAGCATGAATTTCCATCAACTCCCGTGACGTTTTAACCACAGAAACTGAACAGCCTTGACCTTCCAGGAGATGGCGCAATCTATTGCTCCACACCGGACACCAAACATTAAACATTTTGTATGTATGTAGTAGATACATACTTCCGAGACATTATAGCTGGCCCTAACAAAAACAAGCTAAAACTACTGTAAGACTAAATATATAAAAACTAAACATTTCTGAAAAACTGAAATTAAACTAAAACTAAAAAACACACTCTGAAAACTAATTAAAGCTAAACTAAAATGAATCGAAGGGTTATAACAAAATAAAAAATAAAATAAAATAAAAAATAAATGCACTGAACTGATTTTTGGACATTATATTTCTTCTTAACATACTCTTCAAGAGGCCAAAATTCAAAAATATCAACTAAAGCATCTGAACATTGTAGGAAGGCACCTGGACTTGCTTTTAGATTTATATTTGTTTTCCACTCATACAAGAAGGTTCTTAAAAACCTAAATCCAGGAAGGCTCTGGGAGGACTAGCAGAACATCGTCAGGCCTTCACAGTATTTCTAGATATCCTATGATCTGTTTAATATGCAGTGTCACTCACAGCCGTCACAACATTCAGAGGCCGACTAGTATTTTCATGTGAGCAACAAGCACCACAATGCAGCAAAGGGTGAAATAAAAATGGTGAAGAATGTAGAGAAAGAAGAGCTGGGCACTTTCTTTTACCTGCACCAGGTAATCCCTGGAAAGCAGTGGAAGTCTGACATGCTCCATCAGTTTGGGCATGTTCTCCAGACGAGCTGGCTTATCGTGTTTGATCCAAGATATCATCGCCTCAAACACCTACAAGAGAGAGACGGAGAGGAGAGTCAGACAGCAGCGAGGGAGGGAACATAACAGGGTCAAATCAGATTCATATTTCCTATAGGCTACATATGTTTGAATAATAAAGTATTGTGTTTTATTCACAGAAAAAAAGATTTAAAAAAAACAACAACAATGAGAGTACGATGGCAGTGGCCAACAGTTCACTCTGAGAGGGTCTAAACAAATAAGTTTACTGACATTTACATTAGAGTCTTATAAAAAAAAGGAGAAGAAAGGACTTGTTCAAACAGATTCAGATTTCTTATACAAAGTCCTTTTCTTTGTCTTACTTTGACTTAAAGTAGTTTTTGACTATTATCTCTGTACATTGCACATATTTATTTCTATTTCTACTTCATACTGTAAACTTCTGCACATCCCCTCGACAATATAATGTACACTTCTTAAACTGTTCAGTTCTTTCATTTTAAAACAGATATATTATACATATTTTATTGTATTTTTTCTTACAATCTTATTATTGTTTCTCGACTTTTGTAGTTCTAGCTTTTATTTTTTATTTTCTCTCACTATGTTTATTGTTGGCAATAAACCAAATTGATTAAAAAATATGACTTGTCAAGATCAGTACTCTGTTTTAAAAATATATATTTTTTGCGTGCGTTTTAAAAATGTATACTGGGGATGCGAGGCCAGAACTGACTGCAACACTGGAAAGGTTTGGAGAGAAAGGAGAGGGTTTCAGACACCGTTCAACGATCAGACACGCCCACTACTTTGAGGATTTAACTCACTGATTGTGTGAATTGCTTCGTTCTAGCTGTTGATACCGAGTTCTTTCATAGTGAAACACCGATATCGATTGCTCGTCGTTGCTCCCAGCGGGACGTCAGCATAACAGAGGTGACAGACCTTTGTTCCGCATATTTTTCTATCCAAAATCTACGGCTTCGAATTCACTGATTTACACACATTCACACTTGATCATCTCCTGTTGGCCTGGGGAGCAGCCACACTAAAGACAAACGGAGCCGCTCCTGTTGAGCACAAAGGGACGACAACGACGGTAGTTGAGGGAAAAGAGGGCCGTTACTCAACTACTCCTGACACTTTCTTCTCTTCCAGGGTTCAAACTAGAAGATGAAACCAACTCTACCAACAAACAGTATAAACTATTTCTACTTCACATTTACACAGGCCACAAAAAAACACATGTGTATAATGCAATACAATGCAGCACATAATTAAACTAATAATGTACTTAGAGGATGCATTATTTTTGATATATGTGTGTGTTGCACACCCCAATAATTTGGGGTTAATGTCCATGTATCTGGTATATATCTGGCTGTCCTCAATCAAAGAGATTCTTAGTCGACTAACACTCCTACGATTTTGTTGATTAATCAATTAGGTGATTTAATCAACTGATCTGTAAAACTGAGTTTCACACAAAGCACCACTTTAAATCTTGTGTGTACCAGAGATGTGCTCATAAGTTTCTTGGAAATAAGTCATTCAGCATGAAAAAAGCATAAAAAAACGACTAATCGACTAAAGAAATCTTAATCCAAGACCAAAACAACCAATTAGTTGACTAATCGACTAATAGGGGGCAGCCCTAATCTGGTGTGACCATCAGGGAAACACAGCCTCAAAATGTGCCACAAATTTGAGTCGACACAAAAAAAACTGAATAACAACTTTCAACAAAATCCCACTCCTGTGAAAATTAATGCAAAGGATGTGGAAGGTCTTAGTATCTATACTTTTGCAATGATCCACCCAGGAATAAATTGTAGCAGATAATTCAGCAGTAAGTGATCGTGGCAGCCAGAATGACACTGAACAGTATGATGACAGCCTTGCTCTCTCTCTCTCGGTCACTGTGACTGCTGCTGACAGCAGGATGACACACAGATGCTTCCTCAGATCGTCCTGTTGACTGACTAACAGCAGACAGACATGCCGTCCTCTGGAAGACGTCTGCTGCCAAGGTGAGCTAATCAGACGTATGACGAGGATGACGTCTGTCAGCTCCAACTACGCCTAGAATTTCTTAATCTTGTCTCTTTCACAGTAGACGTTATCTCTGTTATTTTGTGTTCCTTATGAACATAATTCTTAAATATCTTTTCACCCACACAGAAATTATTAAAGATGTGTATGTGTGTGTGTGTGTGTGTGTGTGAACATCGAGCTGTCTGACCTTCTCCTCTGTGGAAACAGTGAGTTTGTCGCTGGCGATGAGGCCGCACACCTGCTGCAGAGAAAGCCCCAGGAACTCCTCTCCCTGCACCACCTCAGAGAAATGCTGCTCTGAGAGACACAAACATGCAGCGTTACACACAACATGCACTAAATATTTTAGCTTATAAATTGTGTGACATACAGATACGATGCAAAAACAAACATCGGTCAAAGCTCATGTTTTTGCCCTGGTGTGATTTTCAACATCTAACCCCGTGTCTAGACCGCAAGCATTTGATGCAACAGATACGCTCTCATGTTAATCTATGCAGCTGTTTACACCGGCTCAATGCAGGCTCGCGTTTCAGCTCCGTCTCACAGGCGCAACCGCAACCTGAAGCGTTTATTTAAGTGTATTTTTTACAGTAGTACGTGCATAAACGTGAGGTTGATGGACAACAAACACTACTTCTTTCCTACATTACTACAATGTACTACATATTTTAGAGTTTTATTATTATTTTAGAAAAAGGTAACGCCTGCACACTACTCCATACCACAATATTTTTTATCAACTTTTATCTACGTTTCGCTCCTACTTGGATTTTCGTCTGGTAAAAGTGTTTGAAAAGTGGAAACCACACCCATATTTATTTATACATACAAAACACCAACATGCAAACAAGCTCTATGATGGCAGGTGTTGTTCATCCAAAACACCAGAGTGATAAAAACATCCAACCAAGTACATAAAAACAGTAATACAAAAGCCATACTTCTAAATATCAAACATATGTTATTTATGAACATATTCATCATCACATATATCAGAAAATACATCACCTACATTCAAAAATATTACATTTAGTTTGAGGAAAAAAAGGAAATCTTTAATACATGTACAGAAACTGGGTTTCAAACATACTTCTCAACAAGTTATTTATATCAAATCCCAATATGGAAAAAAGACACCTGTTGTATTTATAACATTTTTGCATTTTTACAAATATGTGTCAGAATCTAAAAACAATATATTAATATAACTGGGATTTGATACAGATAACTTGTTTTCTTTACTGATGCTCTTCTGATAGCCTTGCACCTATAACTAATCTTCAACTTTTTATCATTACTTTAGCTTTTTAATCATTAAACTTGTATCATATTATCTTTATCGTCTCATTATCTGACCTTGTTCTTTGATTGCGTTGTATCTGATGGCATGTTTTCTCATGTATTGCTGTTTGTTTATTGATTCCGTTTTGAAAAGTGGCACACAAATAAAGTTTTCTTTAAAAAGTTGCTGTAAAGTTCATTGTTTGGTGTGAGATCGTCATCTAGCGGTCAAAATAATTAGATGGCAAAATAGATCAGAAATACTCAAATATATCACAGAAAAAACTGCACAGTCCACAGAAAGTCTGGCTGCTCTTTTGCTGCTCGACGATTTGAAATTACGGAAACGGTAGAGACACTTCAGAGTTGCTTCAGTGTTACGGGGTAACACTCTCACTTGTAGCATTTTTCCAAAGAGGCATTTTTCAGGGCTGTTGAAACTAACTGTTACATAAAAGTACCATCACCTACAGAACACACATTACACACACACACACACACACACACACACACACACACACACACACACACACACACACACACACACACACAGACACACACAGACACACACAGACACACACACACACACGCAGTGGCAAAGATGACTCAGGATCTATGGTGTGAACATTGAGAAGCTTACCGGCGTATGCGTGGGCCTGGTCGAGGAGCTGCGTGCATGTGTGCAGGTCAGCGAAGGCTCTGATGCCCAGACAGTTGGTGGGGTGAAGCTGAGACTGAAGGAACTCACAACAAACCTGACGGACATCCATCAGCTGGAGGAGGCTGGCTGCTGGCAGCAGAACCTGCAATGACGACACACAAATATATGATATAAAAATAGATTTAAAACTCCAACTGGATTTGGTGGAAGAACTTTATTGGACATCCACGATCCACAATGCACACAGTGCACTTTAATAGACTGAGCTACTTTTTTAATTCTGCACACCACTAACAGCTCTACTCTGCGTCTTTATAGACTGGTTTTACTGTATTCTACAAACAATGTACAGCTTTATTCTGCACTTTAGTCTATTTAAAAATAACAAAAAACTCTCTACCTCAGTTCTTATCCCGCATTATATTCCACATTTGACATTTCTTAATATCTATATCTCCTATAGATTATTATCCAGCACTATATCACTTTCTGCACTATATTCACATTTTTAATAGTCCCGTATCTCAGTTGTTACCCTGCACTATATTCATTTTTAACAGTTTCTTCATCTCCTGTTATTTTTTTTTTTTCTGGTATATTTTTTATACTCTGTACTACTAACTTGTGCCTTTTTACTAATATGTTTGCACTATGGAAACGTGATGCTGGAAACTTGAATTTCCCTCGGGATCAATAAAGTTACTATCTATCTATCTATCTATCTATCTATCTATCTACGTATCTATTCTGGGTCATTTACAGACTGAAACATACCAAAACTGTTTTAAAATAATGTTAAAGCAAAATTATTTACCACCCACAGCCAAACATTTAGGAACATTTGACAGCTGGAAGTCAGTTAGCTCAACTCATTACTTCAACAATGTTAGTTTATTCATTAATTAACCAGCCACTCAAACAACGTACCAAGCAATCAGTCCAACAAGATGGCCAACAAGCAGCCAGCCACTAACCTCTTTACATATCTCCTTTGTTATCTGTCTATGAAGCAAGCAGAATATTTTAATTGAAATCAATTACGTATCGTCTGTGCAAGGAAAAAATACTGAGTTTGCAACCTAAGCAAAGCTTTGATCTCTGCAATGTGTATCTGCCATCATCTGCAACTGGGCTACAGTGTAATGGAGCTAATTTTGTTTTTTAAGTGGGCTCTTTGGCCATGGCTCTATAGTAGAGCTGTAACGATTAATCGATTAGTTGTCAACTATTAAATCAATCGGTTTGAGTCATTTTTGGAGGGAAAAAAGTAAAAAAATTCTCTGATTTCAGCTTCTTAATTTTGAATATTTTCTGGTTTCTTTACTCCTCTATGACAGTAAACTGAATATCTTTGAGTTTTGGAAAAAACAAGACATTTGAGGACGTCATCTTGGGCTTTGGGAAACACTGACCGACATTTTTCACCGTTTTCTGACATTTTATAGTCTACTAATAAACTAATCGATTAATCGAGAAAATAATCGACAGATTAATCAACAGTGAAAATGATCGTTCGTTGCAGCTCTACTCTCCAGTTTCACCACCACATCTCTTTACAAGCTCCTCCGTCAGACCTTTACACCATTAAAAGGGACAGATCTGGAGTCAACAATGAATACACTGATATGTGTTTGCTGCAGCACAACAGCACTTGAGAACAAACCAAATTTCATTTGCCAGCAAGAACAAGGCAAAAAATAATATTGATACTGTGATGCAAGATTAAATATTGTGTGAGAAATGCTCAGCCATGCCAGCTCTGCATTAAAACAATGCAAGGGGCTGTGTTGAGGGAGGCAAGACAATGAAATAAAATCCAGGGAGGCCAGTTTGCATAACAGATCCGTGAGTTTGAGGTTTTATCAGGCACGAAAACACTGGACAGTATGTCTGTCCTCCACCAAAGAAATCTTTTGGTCGACTAACACTCATACGATTTAGTCGATTAATCGATTAGTTGATTTAATCGTCAGATCTGTAAACCTGAGTTTCTCCACAAAGAATCACACAAAAGCACCACTTTAAATCTTGTGTTTACCAAAGATGTGCTCATAAGTTTCTTGGAAATAAAGGAGTAAAGAAACCAGAAAATCTTCACATTTAAGAAACTGGAATCAGAGAATCTTTACTTTTTTTCTTTAAAAAAAATTACTCAAACCGATTAATCGATCATTGAAATAGTTGGCGATTAATTTAATAGCTGACAAACCAATCCATTAATCATTGCAGCTCTAATGACAGCAATCATTTTATCTTTTGTCGCTGCGATCGTGAGGCAAACACCAGAAATACAGCGCAGCGTTCAAAGTAACAGACCAGGAGTGGGTGCCTTGCAGGTACAGTATTTGATGCCTGTTAGCAAGACAGGCAGTCAGTGTACTGTTGAAAGCATGATGCTACCAGACAAAGACACCCTCTGCTACATCCCGAGACATAAACTTAACTAGGTCAGTGAGACAGTCTCTGTCTAAACACTCACTCATCCTCTGAGTGTTTATTGTTACTGTCAAATCTGTTGTCTGAGCACAGCTGCCCCGAAGCATCATGTCTCCTAAAGGGGAGCATCAGGCACTCTGAACCTCTGCTGTGACAACCTGGCACACACAAACATAAACAGGACAGTACTGTATTGTACAGTGAAGCCACACAGTTCAAAGATGTTAAAGGATAACTTCAGTATTTTTCAACCTGGACCCTATTTTATCATGTTTTTGTGTCTAAGTGATTAATAGCAAACCCAATTTCTTAACTTGGTCCAGTTTTGAGGGAGAGCGCTGTAGACGGCAGCTGCTCACGGACTGTAATACGGTGCTATTGGGGCAAGCTGGCACCGTCATTTACCTCCACTAAAAGTGCTTGTTTTTGCCATGACAGGCTCTGATTGTTATTAAGTGTCTGTCAACATCATGGAAAGAGTCTCGCTCAAGGAGAAGTCTCAGTTCTGAAATCTGGCGAGGTGACGTGTTGCCGGAAGACAACGGTGGAATAATGGAATACATCCATGTTGGAAACGTGAGTGCCAGCCGGGCAGAGTTTGTTGTTTAGCTTAGAGTTATCTAAAAGTTTTTCAATGTCATGGCTAAATATTTAGATGATTTCAACAATGTGGATGAGGTCTTTGAATTCGATGGCTGGCCGTATTTATTTGAGCCAGAGTATACGGATATTCAGAGACTTCTCCTTGAGCTGGACTTGGACACAATAATAAAACAAACCGGATCAATAGAAAGGTAAGAAAATCATTTTATTTCTCTGTAGGGTCCTTTCCATAATGTTGTCTGACACTTATGATAACAATCTGAGCCTGTCAGTAGTAAAAATGAGCACTTTTAGTGAACGTTATTTAACACTGACGCTGCTCACTTGTCGTTATCCCTCAATACTGGACCAATTTCAAAAATCGTTGTCCCTACGTGTCACTTAGACGTGGGAAAATAGAGTCCAGGTTGATAAATTTACCCTTTAGAGTAAAAACAATCTTATACTGAATACGAGCCAATAGTCAAAACACACACATTGAAGAGTGAGCCAATCAGAGAGGCACGCTGCTAACAGTGGGAGGATTTCCTGCCTCTCTCCATGCACGCTTCCTGTGTTAATAATCAGAGGAAGTTTCCTGCCGGCAGCTTGATCCTGCTGCATTTATTCAACCCTGCGTCAGAGCCATGCAGCTACCGAGAGCTAATGCCACCGACACAAACAAGGCCTCAATCCAGCACTTTCACAACCATTACCAGCTCTTCTTGTGATAAACACCTGCCCTTCAGGCAGGTTCACTATAGCCAGTCTGGAAAAACGGAAAAAACAAAACAGTTAAAGTGATCAGAACTTAAGGGAACAATTTCCCCCAAACTCTGATGACTTTAAAATCATTAAAAAGTTAATAAAACAACATTTTTATTAACCAACTTTCTGGTTCTTCCTTTTTTTCCCCCTCATTTAGTCTCAGATTCTGATTTTTTTCTCCTCTTTATTGCCTTAAATTGTATGTAATTTACTGAAACATAACTCTGTTTTGAAAGGTACCCTTATACTGAAAGAAAGGCACAAACTAGATCTTCAATCCTAATTCGGTTGTATTCTTTTATCTAAAAATTCACTCCACATTGACAACCGCATTGACAAGAAAAGGGGGTTAAACACTGCTATAACTACTGTATCCACTGTGCAAAGAATTTATGGAAATCTCTTTGAAATCCCTGAAAATAAAGACCAGTTAATACCAGCTTGTTGTGCTGTAGCTCTGACTTTTGCCAAAAAACAAAGCACACAGAAAAAGGTCAAGACAGCAGCTATAAGACAAGTTTCCTTCTCCACAACAAGGAAGCTTTATAACTATGACTAATGCTGTGAGCCCAGATCGTTTTGCCCGGAGCAGCAACGCTACTTTGATTTAATTATCCAAACTGTAAATCTGCAAAAACAATTGTAGGAAAAATGAACTGAGCTAGTGTGCTGGTTCCCAGGCAGAAACATGTTTAACTCTTCGAAAGTGAACCCTCCAACAGAGGAGAGGAAAAGCTGAGAGGGACACAACTCACAAAAAGCCTTGTAGGATAAACAATGAGAAGAGGCTGCTGATTTCCCTCCAATTCTGTTACTGCTGCTGATATATGACATCAATGTTTTTAAAGCCAGACTTGGAAACAAGGTAAAAGCCACCGTAACAGTTAAAAAAAGAAAAATCATCAGGTAAAAAAAGGAAAAAAACATTTCACTCACTCTCACTCCTCCACTTCCTTCTCACTCTCCTTCTTCACAAACACTGCACGGTACGGCTTTGCTCGCCTCGACTCACTTTGGGTGCCAGTCCTTTTCTCTAGCTAGTATAATACCCCCTCAGTGTCGGTGGAATTCTCAGCTGATCGCCATAGCGATGAAGCTCGAAACTGCCGTGACATCATCTTCAACGGGACACTTGCTGAATCATTTCTATGGCAACCAAACAGAGGTCGAGAGAACGTCTGCACTTTGTCAATTGTGCGGCATAATGTACGTAGTGTGTACGACGTAGTGCGTACGGCGTAGTGCGTACAGCGTAGTGCGTACGGCGTAGTGCGTACGGCGTAGTGCGTACGACGTAGGACGTAGTGTGTACGACGTAATGTGTACGGCGTAGTGTGTACGGCGTAGTGTGTACGGCGTAGTGTGTACAGCGTAGTGTGTACGACGTACGATGTAGTGTGTACGACGTAGTGTGTACGACGTAGTGTGTACGGCGTAGTGTGTACGACGAATGCTGTCGCTATTGACGGTAGCTTGGCTATTTAAAAACGGCGGGTTTGTTCTGGATGCCCCGTGTTGCGATAGTGATGATTCTCTCTGACCAATCAGTGGTCAGCAGTGTTTTAACTCCACCTTCTACCGGCTCACTTTGAAACTCGACCAAAAATGGTACCAAGAATGGAGCGGTTCTATTATCTATTATACCTTCCACAACTTTTGCTAATGGAAACATGAAAATAACTGTTCTAATGTGTAAAGAACTGAACTGAACTGAAGTGGACTGCTTGGTGGAACTTGGCTTAAGACACACTCTCTGTCTCACCTGGACGTTGTCCTCGGTGACCTCTATCTCAGCTGTGTAGATGTAGTCGACCAGCTTCCTCAGGGTCTGTCCGTCCACCTCTCTGATCTCCACCTGATGGGCCTTGCTCTCACTCATATCACCTACAAAACACACACACACACGAGATATGATGCCAAGCAAACAACAGTGTGTGTGTGTGTGTTAGTGGTCCAATGGTTCAACAAGCCCACGGTTCGGTTTGTTTTGCACATTAGGGAGAAGAAAAACTTAAGCACTTCCAATGTGTTTGAACTCCAGAATATATAGATATGAAGCCATAACACACAGATTTTTTACATGAAATAATGCAGGCTGTTTAATGGTCATGTAGGCTTTTGTTTGGATAGTTGCCTCTTCTATGTCTACAGTATGTCACCTCATCAAATAATTAGCAGGTCTGTATTTAATAATGGTGCAACGGGTCAACAAGTCCACGGATCGGTTTTGCATCCCTAGTACGTGTGTTTACCTGTGAACATGGCACAGAAGTAGGGGCTACAGGACGCCAGGACCACCCTGTGAGCAGGCACTTCAACGCTCCCCGCCACCAGCTGGACGTCACACAGCATCTTTTTACTGAAGTACGAGGAGAAACAGAGCGTGAGAAAGAGAGAGAGAACATGTTGGTGATAACTGTCTGCAAACATACAAACAGGAGCCAGGAAAAAAGGGGCATCTTTAGAGCAAAGTATGGAGGACGGCTGCCAGCAAATGTGCCAGTGAAGGTGTTAATCTCCAGTGTTGTACTTAAAAACTCCTACAGAAGATATGCATTTGATGCAGATGGAGGTTTCATGTTTCAATATCACTATTTAATCAATCTATCTATCTATCTAATCTATCTATCTATTACATAGGCTACATAATTATGTGAGATGTAAGGTTTTGGCCATTTTCAAAGGGGTCGCTTGACCTCTGACCTCAAGATATGTGAATGAAAATGGGTTCTATGAGTACCCACGAGTCTCCCCTTTACAGACATGCCCACTTTATGATAATCACATGCAGTTTTGGGCAACTCATAGTCAAGTCAGCACACTGACAGCTGTTGTTGTCTGTTGGGCTGCAGTTTGCCATGTTATGATTTGAGCATATTTTTTATGCTAAATGCAGTACCTGTGAGGGTTTCTGGACAATATTTGTCATTGTTTTGTGTTGTTAATTGATTTCCAATGATAAATATATACATACATTTGCATAAAGCAGCATGTTTGCCCACTCCCATGTTGATAAGAGTATTAAATACTTGACAAATCTCCCTTTAAGGTACATTTTGAACAGACAAAAACATGTGTAATTCATTTGCGACAAAATCTTATGAGTGTTAGTCGACAAAGAATTTCTTTGGTCGAGGACAGCCCTAGACTTTCCTGCTCAATAATATAACGGTTTCAGTCAGGAGTAATTCAATGCTGCAGTGACATTTTGAGACCAGCCAGGTGAACCAAGGAGGATTCCTGTGTTAATAAATTTGTTCTGACCTTTCAAAGCCGACTACAGCCTCTTCATTCACACACTAATAAAAATGGCATTTCTGTCGGGGACAAACAACAGTGTCAGCAACAACTCACCTCCTCAGGTCGTTCATCAGCTGGAAAGCCTTCCTCATGTGCGTCTGGTTGAAGGTGTGCATCCCTCCATTCACCGTGTCCTCCTCTGAGTCCGTGTTGCAGTTTGGACGTGGCGAGGCCGGTGTGGCCACCAGACTGGTGAGACATGAGAGGAAGAGTCCGGTTCAGTGGAGATAGACGGTGACCCGACAGTTACACGGGCTGCTTTCTGGTTCATCTCTAGGGTTACACTTTGGGACACGATACTCGATAATAACAGTGGTAAGAGTTTTTTTAAACATTCTTGTTTTGTTGCTGTTGTCAGACTATACTGTGGCTTTTTTATCACATACTATATTATGACTTTTATATGACTATGACTTTAACATACTTTGCTTTTTTATGACGAAACTTTATTATGAAATTTTGATGTATTGATGTAAATTAATGTATGGTATACTATACTCTTTTTATGACTTTTTTATGATTTTTTTATGAAATCATATTAGGATTTGTTATTGCATACTATAGTATGACATTTTAATGGCATTTTTTATGACATACTATTTAATTTTGGCATTTTAGACCTCATATATTACATACATAATTCACTTTCCTAACGTCATAACTGCACTAGATAACCATTTAAGCATGCCTAGGGATTCGAGGATCCCTGTTGAATTAAAGATCATTGTATGACACCATTCCTTGACCCACATCCTTCAATCTTATTCTTAAATCACGGTGACTTTTTAAAAGACACCCTGAAACGCCATGAAAAGACCAAAACCAACAATGCGTTAGTCTGTCTCTCAGTACTTTCTGACCTCTCCAATCTGTCTGTGGCTCATTGAAAAATCTAGACACAAATATATAGTTTCATTATTCATACCAGCTGGTCACTACAGATTTTAGCAAATGTTACACAGTAGGGGCTGGGCGATATATCCATATTATATAGATATTGCGATTTGAGACTAGATAACGTCTTAAATATTGGATGTTGTAATATCGTAATATGGCATAAGTGTTATCTTTTCCTGGTTTTTAAAGGCTGCATTACAGTAAAGTGATATCATATTCTGAATTGACCAGATTGCATAGCTCCACTTAGTCATTATATCCACATTACTGATGATTATTTATCAAACCAATGGTCAACCCTACAGTATCGTCGCGATATTGAAAGAGGTATTTTGTCAAAGATATTGTGATATTTGATTTTCTCCATATCGTCCAGCCCTATTACACAGGAGTAATAATGCACTTGTTATAGGGACTATTTTCAGCCATGGATTAATGCACATTTGGTACAGTAGTAGTAGAGTGTTTACAGCAACAGGACCGTGTACGTGGGATTGAGTCAAAATAACAGTAATTGTGTTCATGGTAGGGATAATTAATGTTGAATACGAATAATGTGTTTTTTTTTTCTTTATTTCATGGGCTATTTGGGGTTTTATACATTATTATGACATACTTATATATAAAAATAAAAAAACCTAAGCATTCGTATAGTGATTTGGAGGACAAATACCATGGCAACGGTCGAAGCTTCGAAGATTCAAAGCATTCGGGTCAGCACTAGTTCATGGTAATAAAAAGTCCAACTATGTTGCCCACAGATGTGTTTTTGGACAACTATGATGTCAATAGCACAGAGGAATATCAGACTTTGACTACACAGAAAATATCTAATGACTTGGATAGATTTTTGGTTGGTTTTTCATTGGATTTGTTGACAATAAGAAAAACACAGCAGCCTTATCCTTTAAGCCCTCCTCAGACGGATACTCAAAGGAAAGAGGGAAAACAACAATATTTCCTGTTTGCCAAATGTTTCACAAAGCAGAAGAAAACCTGCTGTTTTTTTTTATCAAACCATGAGGAATCAAAGCCAAGAAAATACTTTTGATAACATGTGAATTAAGTTTTAAATTAAGCTTTTAACTAAAAGTGACCTACACTGTGGCAGGAAGAAAACATCACCCTGAAATGATCTAAAGGGACATTTTGTAGGTTTTAATGTGTCCATGACTTGTTAGTAAATAAATAAATAACTGTATGTACAGTACTGTTTGTTATCTTGACTCAATCACCCTTCTTTTGTCCCACACAACTCAATAACAGTTGGAAGAAATAATGATCAGCAGCAACAAACCCCCTCATTATTATGTTAATTCACAACAGCAGTTAGTCTATAAACTAATCAGTGTACAATCATGACTCTAGTTTACAGTCTCTTTTTATCCAAATATATATAAAAAGTTGAATAAAAATGTTTGTTACACAAAGGAAAGAGGGGAAAACAACAATATTTCCTGTTTGCCAAATGTTTCATATAGCAGAAGAAAACCTGCTGTTTTTTTTTTTTTTATCAAACCATGTGGAATCAAACCCAAGAAAATACTTTTGATAACATGTGAATTAAGTTTTAAATTAAGCTTTTAACCAAAAGTGACCTGCACTGTGGCAGCAAGAAAACATCACCATGAACTGATCTAAAGGGACATTTTCTAGGTTTTAATGTGTCCATGTGTTGTCAGTAAATAAATGAACAACTGTATGTACAGTACTGTTTGTTATCTTGACTCAATCACATAATATCTATCTATAAATCTCAAATAATGATCAGCAGCAACAAACCCCCTCATTATTATGTTAATTCACAACAGCAGTTAGTCTGTAAACTAATCAGTGTACAATCATGACTCTAGTTTACAGAAATCTTGTCTCTTTTCTATCCAAATATATATAAAAAGTGAAATAAAAATGTTTGTTTTGAGTTTGCTGAGCTTCAAGTTGGCAGCCAGCAACAAACCCCTCATTAGTATGTTAATTCACAACATCATTTAGTCTGTAAACTAATCAGTGAACAATCATGACTCTAGTTTACAGAAATCTTGTCTCTTTTTATCCAAATATATATAAAAAGTGAAATAAAAATGTTTGTTTTGAGTTTTCCTGAGCTTCAAGTTGGCAGGCAGCAACAAACCCCCTCATTATCATGTTAATTCACAACAGCAGTTAGTCTGTAAACTAAATCAGTGAACAATCATTACTCTTGTCTACAGAAATCTTGTCTCAAATATATAAAAAGTTGAATAAAAATGTTTGTTTTGAGTTTGCAGAGCTTCAAGTTGGCAGGCAGGCTAGCTGTTAGCATTGCTGATCATTTAACTTCATTGCTAACATTGATAGCTTAACTGACATAAATTGTTGATTATTAACACATTTTAGGAGCCAGTATACATTCAGTTTAATGTCTATAAGCAACGACTTGATGACAGTTTTGAATATCTACATGTTAACTTGTGTTAGCAACTTAAACTGCATCAGCTGGGCAGCTAACGATGCTAGCTAATTAACCGATGCTAACTAGTCAACAAAGCTAGCTAGCAGGAAGCTCTGGGGATGTCTATCTGTGTGTTGGATTTATGGATCATGTGGGGTGAAATGTTCTCCAACAGATGTAGAAGCAGCAGCATGAAGCACAGCTTTACAGAATAATCCCTACTAGCAGACTCACCCCAACGACACACCGTCCATCCTCCCGGAGTCAGAGACAACAGCAGCAGGCATGAGGCTGAGCAGCCACAGTCAAAGAGCGGGTAGTACCAAGATGATTCACTCCGCACTGACGACGAAATAATGGACAGACACATGCAGGTTAGTATTCTGGTGTGACTGACTGCAACAAAAGACTAAAGAAATTTAATTTATGTATTGATGATTATCTTTATTGAAAGTTGAAATGTAAAATAATAAACCATAGGAATTGTGATATAAAAACAGCTCATAGACATAGAAACATAGGACAGCACAAGACCATACATTCCTGCACATTTAACACATATTTTATCCCAGTGACCATGGGAAAAAAATGTATATATTTCCTAAAATATTGTGAACTTGATTTCTTCTAGTTTCAAATGAAATATGGCTGCAACTAATGATTATTTTAATAGGCAATTAATTGGCTGATAATTTTCCAGATTAATCGATTAATCGTTTGGTTGAAAACAAATTGTGAAAATACTGAAAAATGATTGTCCTGAATTTCCTGACTGACTGTGCAACAACAGACTAAAGAATTTCATTTATCTATTTTTTGATGATTATCTTTATTGAAAGTTCAAAGTTACACAGGCTACAAAACGATATGTTTAAATGTAAAAAATAAAAACAAATTACTGATACACATAGAAACAATATGTTGGTACAGCTCATGGTACAGCGCAAGACAATAAATTCCTGCACATAAGGGTTAGACACTTTTTAATCACTTATTTTATCCCAGTGACCATGGAAAAAATGTATATATTTCCTAATATATGATGTGATCCTCTAGTTTTAAATGAAATATGGCTGCAACTAATGATTATTTTAATTAGCAATTAATTGGCTGATAATTTTCCAGATTAATCGATTAATCGTTTGGTTGAAAAAATTGTGAAAATACTGATAATGATTGTCCTCAATTTGAAGGAAATGTCTTAAGTTGTTTTGTCCTACCAACGGTCCAAAAACCTAAAGATATTTACAATGATTTAACATAGAAAAACCTCACAACATATCCACACATTCAGCATTTATTTCTTTACACTATTTATATTGTTTACAACTTAGAGAAACACTTGACTTGTATATAGACATTTTGTTTATGTTGTTGGTCACTGGTTTATGTATATTTTTTTATAGTATTTATAAACACACCTATTTTTTTTTTTACTTTTTGTGTACATAACAGTTCTGTCTATTCCTCTTATCCTGATCTAAATACTGTCAGATACTTGTCAGAAAACATAACCCTTGCTCAACTTAGTACATGTTTACATCCTAGAATCTAGTATGTAAACATGTACTAAGTTAAGCAATATAAAGTGTGGTAGGATCTAGGACCTAGATCCTACCACACTTTATATTGCTTTACTTAGTACATGTTTACATCCTACCGCACCTTATATTCAGATACATTATTTATTGTAATTTATCAACTGCACTACCGATACATGTGCAATATGTGCTTTTATTACTGTGCAATAACTCACTGCCTTGATTGTACTGTATACTGCCTTGACCGTATAGTAATTGTATTGTCTATAATGTATCATAGGTCAACATTTATAGTTACAGGTATATATTTATATATTTTATAAGTAGTTTAGGTTAAGCTTGTATTGGATAAAGGTTTTATCTTTTACACTGTCTGTTTTGTGTGATTGCACCATCAAGACTGCTTCAAATTTTGCTGTAATCTGTGTAGTGACAATAAAGGAATCTTGAATCTTATCTGTCCAGCTTTGTTATCATTGTTTCTATAGCTGTTATTTCTATTTCTGTGTAAGTACAATGGAAGAGATGCATAAAACCAGAGTCAAATTCCTTGTATGTATGTACTTGGCAAAGAAATCTGATTCAGGAGTAACTATCCGATGGTGTGAAAATCCCCTGTCCCACCCCCTCTCAGTTATTTTTAATCAAGGCTTATTTTAGCTTTTTTTTAATCTTCTGTTTATATGTGTCATTTTATATTACCTCATATTTCTTTTATAGAGTATGTTGTCTTAAAGCCTTATGTACTAAGAGTATGTTATGTACTAAGAGTATGTTGTCTTAATGTCTTATGTACAGCACTTTGAATTTTCTTTTCAAAAGGTGCTATACTTGCTTTGCCTTGCAGAAACCAGGATTGTAAAGTCATAACATCCATTATTTATCAGAATATGTATTAATATGTTGCCTACTTAAGTTTGACAACAGAAAGACTTGCTCCAGAGCCTTATTTTCGTACACAGAAATACGGTCAGAGTGAGAGCTTACACTTTTTTCCTACTCTCTCTGCTACTAGTGCACTTAATCTTGTAGGTGAACACCTCCAAAATTTATAAAAAAATAAATAAATCTCCAATACAATATCTTAAATGATTTCATTCATGAACTGTAGTTACATCCCAACACCACCAAAATAAACCTATTAGATGAGATTTGTGAAGATGACACACACATGGGGAGTCAAAAAGGAGTTATGAATCAAGTGAAGCAAAGTTTTCTTACATTTTATGGCCAACTGACTGCATGTGTGGGTGGGTTTTTGAAGGTAAACTCAGCACTATTTTCTGGAGAAAAAACAAAACTGTTACAGAAACAATCCAAAGCAATATATATAAATAAATAAAAATCACAAATTAAATAAGGAAATCTGTATATTTCCCACTGCATCCATGTGGGCAATAGTGAATATAATTGGATTTCCATCTTTTCAGTTTAGTATTTGCTTAATTGCTCATTGTATTGAAGGTTGCCATTATTATTCTCCAAAAAACTGCTATCAGAGGACAAGGTCAGCTAAAAACTAATACTTTTGATGCACACAATTAGCTTCTTCTATCAAGTAAATCCTTGCGTTTATGTTGGAAAAAAAGTTTTGACTCTTACAAAAAACATTTTTGGTAAATAAGGTCAAAGAAGTTACTTGGTTAAGTTCTTTTTGTTAAATTAAAAAATATTGTTTTAAATGTGCCTTGTGTGATTCCAATACTGAAACCATTGTCCATCTGGTCTTGAAATGTAAAGATATTTGTAGGTTAATCTTGGAAAATATTATCTGTCACTTAACTTCTACTGGAAAAATATATATATATATATATATATATATATATATATATTTTTAAAAGGTCCAACACAATATGTGAGTATTTTCTAATCAATCTCATTATCATTGTCACAAAATATTATTCATTTAAAAAAAATGTAAGTTTTCAAGAGTTAAACCTCACTTTGATGTTTAAGAGAAATGGAACTATATATTAAGACAAAAAACAAAAAGGCAAGTAAAACAGTGAGATTGTGCTCCCATTTCAATGTTTTTACTAAGTTACTTATTTATATTATCTGTTCTGGAAATGTACACACACATAAACTGTGGCAAAATATTTGTAGGTCTATCTTGGAAAATATTATGTGACTTGGAACTTCTACTTGAAAGTGTATTTTTTCTTTTTTTTAATGGTTCAACACAATATACAGGAGTATTTTCTAACCATTATTATGCAGTCAAAAATGTAAATTTGAGAGTTAAACCTCACTTTGTTTCCAAGAAAGAAATGGAACTATATATTAACTCAATAACTTCAACTAAAAGGCTAGTAAAACGCTGAGATTGTGCTCCCATTAAATGTTTTTTCTAAAGTTTTTATTATTTATTTAGATGAACCCCTGGCATGTTTTATGTTACTTTATTTAATTTAATATTTGTTTTCATGCATCTCATCATTTCCTTTATATGTATTATTTACCTATGTGTAAGTTTGTTTATTGTATTGGTCAGAGATTTAAAATAAGATCCTTGCCAGTATAAAATGGCCGATTAACTGAAAAATGCATGATTTTACAAGCAACACTCCCTCCTGGTGGTAGCTTTATGAACTCAATTAATAAAATCAGAGTATCAAACTCCCAACTATACCAGTGATTTTAAATTCTGAAATGTAACCCAACACACCGATTTGAATCAAGACTGCGAGATTAAAGATAGATTTTCAAAACATTAAAAACTTTAATAAAAGCAGAATCAAACATAAGGGTGAACTGAACACGTGGATTTTTCAAAAACAGTTTTTTAATCTAAACAAAAAGCCTTGTAAATGGGACGGGTGGAAGAAAAAAAAAAAAAAGAAATTTACAGATAACAAAAACAAATCCGTGACATTTTTTCCTCCTTTTTTAAAAAATAATAATAAAAAAAAAAAAAAATCACGAAAGTGTTTTTAAGATCAAGAAACTCAACAAGCAACCAGAGTCCCATGCTGTCCCCGACACTGCCACCAACATTACCTAAAAACCCTGAGTTCATGATGCAAAAATAACAGACACACAATCTGGCTGGTTTGCAAGACAAACAAACTCAATTTTTGTTGAGTTGAGAAGCAGTGACTGACTTTTACAAATGGTTTCAAAGCAAGTCTTTTTCCCACCCCCCCACAAAAAAAAAACATAACACAATTCCCAAATTTCTTTGTAGTAAAGTCCATTATGTGTTGGAATAAGAGGACAAACTCAATTTGTCAATATTTGTTGAGTTGGAAGCAGTGACTGACTTTTACAAATGGTTTCAAAGCAAGTCTCACACCCCCCTTCCCAAAAAAAAAAAATTCTTAGTAGTAAAGTCCATAATGTGTTGGAATAACAGGACAAACTCAATTTAAACTCAATTTTTGTTGAGTTGAGAAGCAGTGACTGACATTGGCTTTTACAAATGGTTTCAAAGCAACTCT
>CAKAKR010050042.1:0-28934 GCA_916700685.1 Adelosebastes latens
AAGGGGTCCCTTGACCTCTGACCTCAAGATATGTGAATGAAAATGGGTTCCATGGGTACCCACGAGTCTCCCCTTTACAGACATGCCCACTTTATGATAATCACATGCAGTTTGGGGCAAGTCATAGTCAAGTCAGCACACTGACACACTGACAGCTGTTGTTGCCTGTTAGGCTGCAGTTTATTATGATTTGAGCATATTTTTAATGTGTTGTTAATTGATTTCCAATAATAAATATATACATACATTTGCATAAAGCAGCATATTTGCCCACTCCCATGTTGATAAGAGTATTAAATACTTGACAAATCTGCCTTTAAGGTACATTTCGAACAGATAAAAAAATTTAATCATGGACAATCATGTGATTAATCGCGACTAGACTGACATAAAATTGTATCAAGGATCGTATTAGCATTGTAGCCTTGCTCAAACACTTCTGTGTACATTGTGTACATCGTTAAAGCATCAAAGCACACACGCACACAGATTCCTCGGCTTAGGAGAAAATACACAAAATGTTGAGAACTAACTGCTAAAATAACAAGTTGGTCTGACACCTACAAAGCCTATCCACTAACTCATTTCTTGGACATTACATCTCTTTGTGATGTGACTTTAAAAAATACAAAACATGATTCAGCAAGTTGGTTTCTACAGCCAGTGGGATTTTTTTTTAAAACTCCTCACTTTTTCATTTTTTTCCGATGGCAGATGAGCTGATGCGAACGGTGAGCAGGTGCCACGTTCACTTCCCACCCCCGTATGAGAAACTCACAGTAGTCAGCAGCAGTGAATGGATGGACTGCGATGTGCACTGCCTATCTGTCTCTCCGGCTCCCTTTTCTTGCTATCTGTGAAATGCGAGTCTTCACATCTCACTCCTGCCGCAGACCGTATCGCACTCTCCCTTCTCACCTAATTAATCACGCTATTGAACTTAATGCCACTCAACAAAACACAGTTGGCAGCGAGAGTGAGGTGCCTTCCTCTCTTCATCCTCAACCCCCTCCTTTCATGATTGTGACATGCGGGGCAGGTTCGTTTTTCACGGTCCAGATATTTCACCCATTGTTTAATCGGGTTCACGAAGGGCCTTTCTTTATCACCACAAGTGTGTGTGTGTGTGCCATTAGGTCAGGCATTAACAACCGAGCAGCCCATCCCGCTAGTGGCGGAGCGGGCTTGTAAATCTGAGGCCGCTGAAGGGTGTATCTCCTCCCTCAAGAGATGAATGGAGTAATGGACTTTCATTACGGTGGCTTCATTGTCGACACTTAAGCGCGCCCACATGCGCACGCACGCTATTAAAGGCGCTCTTTTGGAAAGAAACAAATACAGATAAACTGCGAAAAACACTCAAATTCCAGGTACATAGCACATATCCTCTCACACTCTCTAATGACAGCACTTAGAGCTGCCTCGCAGGAGCCGAGGTGTTGCCGCTGACGTCGTGATGGACGGTTATTTTTCGAGAAGACGTTAAATTTTAACACTCCTCTGTGTGTGTGTGTTTGGAGTTTTGCCATCTAAACATGTGGATGCTGCTGGAGAGAGAGAGAGAGAGAGAGAGGTGGAGATAGAGAAAAGGAGGAGGGGGTATGGGAAGGATTTATGGGTGTAATAATGGGATCTCAGTGGCTGGGCCATTGACACTGAGGCATTTTTCTCTCATCGTCCTCCCATTATTAGATGGATGGAACAGGAGGGAGTAAGCGCAGCAACATATGGGCGGGAGAGGATGGCAGGCTGTTGTGTTGGAGCGGTGATCGCTCTGTCTCATACCATCCAGGCATCCATACACATCAAGATATATTAAATGATTTTGTGGATCCATCTCACACAGCTTGATGGTTTGATTTAAGAAGTGTGAGAAAGGGGTTCTTGTGTGTACAAATGACATGCTATAGTGCCTGTGTGTGAGGCTGCATTTAGCCTAATGGTTAAAGGTGCACACCACATAACCCCACGGTTCGATTCAAGGCCCGAGGGCGTTTATCGCATGTCTCATTCCCTATACGTTTCTTGTCTGTATCTCTGCTGCCATATCCAATTAAAGGCAAAAAATGCCCAAAGAAAAATCATAAATCAACATGCAGATGCCAGGCATTCCCAGACCAGATAGAGATATATAAACTCTCCAGCGTGTTCTGGGTCTACTTACCAGGCCTCTTACCAGTTGGACGTGCCCAAAAAAACAATCTTAAGGAAGGCGTCCAGGAGGCATCCTGATCAGATGCCCCAAGGAGCAGCGTCTATACTCTGAGCTCCCTCCGGATGTCTGAGCTCCTCACCCTATCTCTAAGGCTGAGGCCAGCCACCCTACAAAAGAAGCTCATTTCGGCCGCTTGTATCCGCGATCTCATTCTTTCGGTCACAACCCAAAGCTCATGACCATAGGTGAGGTCTGAACGTAGTGTTTTCCAGCAGAGAACCAAGGCCTCAGACTTGGAGATACTGACTCTCATCCTCGGCCCCAGTGCGTGCTAAAGGTCACGGTCTGATGGAGCCAACAGAACCACATCATCTGCAAAGAGTAGAGACGCAATTCTGAGGTCTCCATAGGGGCACCGTGGATATCTGTACCACATTGCATGGAAATTCATCCAGTAGTAATCAAGATAAGGTCTTGGGTTGGGTTCAGGTCTTAAATCTCACAGCACCAGTCAGGTTCAGTCGGGTTGAGTCTTAAAGATTTGGGTATGGGCCAGGTTCAGGTCTTTTTGGTTGCTTCACACACACATTGCCCCCAGCGCGTGCTGAAGGTCACAGTCTGATGAAGCCAACCGAACCACATCATCTGCAAAGAGTAGAAACGCAATTCTGAGGTCCCCAAATCGGACTCTAGATTTGTACCAGTTTGTACCAGTTGGGTCTTGAAGACTTGGGTATGGGCCGGGTTCAGGTCTCAGATTCAGGCCTGTGCACCACAAGGTGCACTTTTTTTTTGCAGCTAAATCGGTTGCTGCAGCTGTTGTGTTAGTGATGTAAATTGCGTGTAGTTTCCTATCCCTTCACACTGTATTATGCTCCATATTATAACCCACTGAATACTACAGTATACACCAGTTGTGGCTCTCTTTTTATCTCCAAGGCCATTGTGTCGCCACTTCCTGATTATCTGTGCAGTTGTAAACACTGGCAGCAATGACTGTTTACAGTAATGTGGTTGGTTCTTATTATCTCTCCTCAAGGTCACCAGTGCATTAAGCAAAATTGCCCAGGCTCTCTTCTCCTTATGCAGCTGCCTGCAAATGAATTAAAGCTGTAAAAATCCAGCCTCTCACGGTTCTGTCGAAACTATTAATGGAGGATGTTGTGGTCGGCTCAATTAGGGCGATGTATTTGCTTCATTTAGTGGATGTTTACGTACTTGTGTTTGCTTTGATACAGTGTGCTGGAGCACTTCTGTAGAAAGTTTGCGTGTCCTTTCAAATCACTTTCAAGTTGTTTATCTGCAACTTCCATGCTAATTTATGCCGTTTTATTGGCGTTTATCAGTTCGAATAAGCCGGTTGAACAAAGGTTAATACATCCATTCATCCGTCCATTCATCCGTCCATCCAATCCAATAAACCCACATCTTCATTATGTTCCAGAAACCTCCCTTCCAGCGTGGCAGATTGCCACAAACGCTGCTCATTGGCCGTCACCGAGCAACAAACACCTGCCATTTCCTAATTAACACCTGCTGTGTGATAACAGACACCTGCTTTTGCCTGCGTTGATTATTTTACGGTGACAGAATTGAATGTAATGAATGGCTAAACGCTTTCCTTCATTTTAATAATTTGCATCAAAGTGGCGTCCTCATCACATTCCTGCTGCAGCTCCCTAGCTCGTCATTAGCATGAAGACAATTACGGGAAAGGTGAAGGTCGGATATCACTCACTTATTGTTGTCTTAGATGGTTTAAAGGATTATAACACTCAATTTTTTTACTGGCTTCATTGCATTTTGTATGCTACTATATCCTGTAAACTACCGTAGATGGAACCTCACAGTCCTTTTATTCTTTTCTTCCTTCGTATCTCGACATAGGGCATTTCATATCTCGATTACGATATATATTATGATATAGCATATATAGCTGAGCTGTGTGAGCTCTTCATTCAGGTTTTAGGAGCAGAGTCCCAGAGACCCCGGTGCCGTGCGTCGGCTCGTCCAGATTCTCCCGACATAGTTTTTATGTTCATAAGGCACTTGAGGCGCGGCGCAAATACACCGCCGTTATGTATTGCCATTATGAATCTCCCAGAGAACCTGATCTGGAGAAGGCAGTATTCAGCTTGTGAGAAGTTCCGATACGCATGAAAAAGTCTCGGCACACTGTGTGGATTAAATACTTGACAAAATGAAAAGTATTTTATCATGTAATTAAGAAATTTAGTGCAACATGAACAGATTTTCTGAGAAATCTGAATTAGTATGTGCTTGTTATCATCAATGTAGACAATGTAATTGTGTATCATAATATCTCGATGTATGATTTCGTCACGATTCCATTGAAAGACGATAAATAATCATATTGAATTATCGTCCGGCCCTACACTGTAGTCTTTGTTCTCGACTTGCTTGTTGGCTTAAAAGTTGAGACTAAAAGTAGTCTCGTTGTGATTTAAGGCCTTTGCTGAATCATTGAGGTTGACTGGGAAACCTGGCATGTATATGATCTGAAGCTGCAATGACATTTACATAAAATGTCAGCGTATATTATATAGCTTTACATTTTCCCTGCTGCACTGTGGCGGTGTCTGTTTTCAAGACTGAAAAGGTTTCACCTGAATTGCCGTGGACAGCTGCAGAGAATGAACACAGCATATTCACAGTGCATCAATAGAGCATCGCCGCAGCTATTCAAAAAGAGTGGCACAAAGGAGCAGGTTTTTAGCAAAGTTAACTTGAACTCAAGGGAAGAGGCGCCTGGAAGTAAATTAATTCATCCAATTCGGCTCTGCTCATCTTTGCCCTCGCCGGACTCTCGTTTGCTGGAGGAAGACAGAATAAAAGAAGCAAACCACTGGAGAGAGACTGGGTGGAAATGTCTCAAATTGTGGTGATGCTGAAGGCTAGACAGCTCCGACTCGAACAAGAGGAAATAACATGCATACCGTAGAGGAAAGCAGAAGATTTTGGATTAAGTGTGCTTACATCAACGGAGCCAAACACTTGAAATTGAGGCGTACCACTGTTTTGAAGAATATTTTGACCTCTGCACTCGAGATCATCGCTCCCTTTCTCAACTTTTTATCAAACAAAAAAAGCGAGTGTTGGCTGGAGCGGCGCGGCGTTGCCCTCATGTTCACCCGCTGTTGTATTTCAGACAAGAGGAGCAATTGAAATATATGCTAATCCTCGGCTCGTTTTCGCTGCTATCCCACAGCGTGGAGCGGCACAATATTTCCATAGCGATTCGGACATTTTTGAGGGATTATGAAGGGGGTTAGGATGTGGCCGGGGAACCCCAGGCAGCTTTACACACACACACTACATCAGCTGACAGTGAGCACGGCAAAGGGCATGTGTTTAACCGTGATTGATGCACTGTCGGTAATGTAGAAGACAGTGGGAATCTAGATTAGAGAGAATGACCCATGGGAGGGGAATGAGAGATGGAGAGAGTGAGACAGAGGAAAGATGGTGTCTGTGAACGTCTGATAACCCGCTTTCTCACTGCGACACGTTTAACTTTGAAGCCCGGAAACTAAGATATGCGCGAGTTTCTTTTTCGCTCCCCGCTGCTTCCTTTTTAATCTGTGTGTCTTGTTTTGTAAAGAAGGCTTAATTTCAGTCGGACACTGCAAAGGCGATACCCAAAAGCCCCCTTTTCAAAGTCCACCCAGTGACTTTAGCAGAACAGCGTTCACGCTGTGTATGGAATTAAAGTGGGCAAGTTGGCATGGCAGGAATTTATCTTAATTTAAGCACTTCATCTGGTGTGATAACAAACTATTTCAAGCCCAGGTATTATATGATAGTTTGATTTATGTGCCTTTTCCTTTCCTTTAATGTATTATATATACTGTATATAGGGCTGTCAAGAGATTAAAATATTGAATCACGATTAATCGCAAATTAATCACACATTTTTTTATCTGTTCAAAATGTACCTTAAAGGGAGATTTGTGAAGTAATACTCTTATCATCATGAGAGTGTGCAAATATGCTGCTTTATGCAAATGTATGTATATGTTTATTATTGGAAATCAATTAACAACACAAAACAATGACAAATATTGTCCTATTGTCCAACCTAAAAATCGCAAGTTGCGTTAATGCGTTACAGAAATTAGTGGTGTTAAAACAAATTTGTGTTAACGCGTTTGTGTTTGTGTTGTAACAATTTGTGTTTTGATGGCCCTAATTATATACTTTTTGTGCATGTAAAAGTTCTGCAAAGTTACAAAGCCCAAAGTCCACACCAAAGGGAGAAACAATTCTCCTGAAATGCCTGAAACGCCTCACTTGAAGCCCTGCCTTTTCTTCCGTAACGTGGTGATGTCACCAAGTAAGACATTTGCATAATACCTTCTTAGCGGCTAGTTTGGCATGCCCTCAAACAAAGCTAGTTAGAGCGGAGCTGAAGCGGAGTCTGAAGAGTTTGGATTGGATGACCAATCACAACAGAGAGGGCCAGCTGACCAATCAGAGCAGACTGGGCTTTTTGGGAGGGGAGGCGGAGGTCAAACAGAGTGTTTCAGACAGAGGGTGAAAAGAGGTGCTGCAGCACAGCCGGTATGAGAAAAGTAAAACGTTTTTTGAACATTAAAGCACATAAACATGTTCTAGTAGAAACCCAAAATACAAGTATGCACCTGAAAATGAGCATAAAAGGTCCTCTTTAATTCTTGTAGCCAGAGTGTTCACCAAAATCGCAAATAGTGTGAATGAAGCAGAGTGCAAAATCTTGAGCATTCAACAGGTGGAGCATCAAGTGCCCCATCTAAAATTACAACTGAAGAGCAGTGCTCCCATGCCCCAAACCACTGGAATAGCAAATTAAAAACTGGCTCTTTGTGACAGATTTTCCTCCTTGCCACTGTACGCACTAAACCTTAGATCAGCACCATAAAATGGTCATATGTTCCCACTCCAAAGTGGAAAAACTGGTAAAAAAATATGCTGAAAAACAGCAGATAAAAGGATTCTGTATGGCTGGCATACATGTTGCTCTGCTACAACAAATGAAAATCACATTTTTCCCAGGAAAAGAGTGCTATATTCTTGTGAAGTGCATCATAAAGGCCCATACAGGACAAAAGCAGTAACCACCCCATGCTGCGTGATTTCATGACAGATTATTTCCAGGAAAGACAGACACAGTGGGTGGTTATGGTGTCACTGCGAAATAGAAATCTCCAGAATGTGGCAAGCTGTGTCACCCGTGGACAGCAAGGGGCCTTTGTGGATGTTCGCCTTGTCTATAGACGGGTTTGTCAGTGTCAGGGGCCCCGGGAATAGAGCTGAAAGCTGTCTGAGGGCGACTGGGGCCCCCGACTTAGCGCAATAACAGGAAAAGCTTTGAGACTGAGAGTGGGATAAATATTTAGGGATGAAATGTAAATGAATATTAGAGTTGTACTTGTGTTTGCACGGCTTGTACGATTCTTGTGTATTTGTCGGTGGGTACAAAGAGAGAAAAAGTACCTAGGCAGCCCATCCATTGTGGCTGTAAGCATGGCCCTGACAGAGGGTAATGGCCCTTATTCTAATCCTCTAAAAGATGAGGGGTACAAGAGGTTCAAATGCACAGAGACGAGAGGGAGGACGAGACAAAAAAAATAGGCAGGGGAGGGATGGAGAGGCCCCATCCCACGCCTCATTGAGTCCTCATTCGGAACGGCCGGCACTTCATTAAAAAACGAAGGCGTCTTTCGCAGAAACAAAAAAAACAAAAAACGGGCCGCTTGTTGTTCATACTCCATCACGACACACACAGAGTGTATTTGTCTTATCACAACCACAGAGCACCCAAGCGTGTCTTTGAGGGCCCACACATTTGTAATTTATGATAATTGTTTTCTCCAAAAGTGTAAATATATTATGATGATTATTTCCGGGAGAGCACACAGCAGCCCGATGTGACGTTTCATCAGACGAGGGCAGAAAAACCGCTTGAGCAAAACGCTTCGGGCGCCGGTGAAGAGAGAAGGGTGGAATATGGTGTCAAAACAGTTGTACTTTCACACATGAATGCATGTAGACACATGCAAGCACCACTGACTCCAAATAATTCAACTGGAACTTGCCTTTTTTTTATTTTATTCTAACCTTTATTCATCCAATAAGTTTTGATCAAGTGTATTTACTCCAGTCTTTCATATTCGCATCATCAAATTCAAAGCACTGGACATGAATAAAATTGATTTTAAAGCTACAACAAAAATGCAGTAAGCAAAAGGAAAAAATAACTTCTTAACCTTTTGTTTTGTTTTTGTATCTGCAAGTATTGGTGCAAACACACTGCATTTTGAAATGGTCTCATTGGAAACTCAGAGTAATAACCCTAACATAATTTACCATAAAATCAAAATGTTTCCCCTGTAAATCAGTTTTTCTTCTGTATTGGAAAGTCGAGCAGTTTCCCATCCTTATCAGGACCTTACATTGGCTAGTCACTAGGTAACAAGCATGTCTTTAATTGGAGGAGTTGCTAAAAAGACTTGCGAATACAACCAAAGAACGTATATTGCTAAGAAGTGAAAGTCAATTATATTTTCCATTGCAACGCCAGCGCCCAGCAGCAGACCTACGCCTCCGCCATTTTGGACTGTAATCGAGTAGACTACCATAATGACGCCAGTTACACGTCCGCATACAAAGTGCCGTACAAAAGTAAAACAAAATTATTTCTATCCTACTGTCATATATTTACTGAAATGGCCTGTGTTGAGCAATACAAATATTATAAATGTGCATACAATTATAAATATAGCTACTGGCCAACAGCCGGTTGTTTTGGAGCAGAGACGTTAATACATCCACCACGGGATGGGTGTATTATAAGATAATAAAAGTGATGAATTACAGCCAATATATCCATTATTACAGCCGCATACAGCTAGGAAGCTGGCAGAACCGGATATGTCATATGAGTCCCGTGGGTCTGATGCACGTTCATTATGCCGAGGAAAATAACTCTGGATTAGGCTACTGTTGAATTTTCCAACTTTTAGGACACAATAGTAATACGCAATACATAATATACAAACATAATACACAACATAATACACACACTTGCTAATGTATATAGTGGGTTATACTATATGTTTATTATTTAGATTTTTTTTATGCTAGTTGTAATAGTCAGGTATACTTATTCCAATATTCTTTATATTTTGTATTCTATGGATATATTTCTTTAGTGTTGACATGTACATTTTTTTGTACTGTTCCTGTGCATTGCTTGGATAACCTGCTGCTGTAACACAATAATTTCCCCAATTTGGGATCAATAAAGTACATCTATATATCTTTCTTTTTTTTTTTCCAATATTATATTTATTGTTTTTTTGTTCATTTTGAAACAACAGAACAAACATTCACAAACGTCCCCAATTATAACATTGTTGGTACAAAGAAACTTAACAAACCTAATATTAATATAAAATAAGCCAGTGTAGATACAGGAAAAACATACTATATACAAAAAATAGATAAATAAGTAAAAAGAATATACACAAGTAAAAAGTTAAATTAAATTAAAAACAATAAAATAAAATAAAATGTATTTATATATACGTACATATATATACTGTATACATATATACATAGATACACGTATATGCACACGCAGTATACACACATACAAAAAATATTCTATATATCTATCTTATGATTTAAATGAGGGCTATTTACGTGTTCGTACTGGGAAGTTGATTTACCTTGTAAAAAATCATCTGATTATTAATCTTAATCCTCTGAAATGATCCTCTAGTTTACAAAACATCTCTTCATACATTCATGGCTATGGACTCATTGGCACTTTCAGTCCAAAATGGTGGCAGTTTTACCGCAGCGAGTTTCGCCTCTTTTTGCTTCTCTACTCTTTGATACAACTAAACGTGTAAAAGTTCCATTCTGGAGTGACATTAAAACTATCCAATCAGATTGTACCTGTAAGAGGGAGGGTTCTAGAACTAGCTAACATTCTACACCATGCTTCTACAATGCTAGCTAGTAAAGTGTTAGCTGGTTTGCAACATGATGCTCAGGACTGGATGTGGATGAAGATTTTGAAGTGATGAAGAACAGATGAGATTTGGACAACTGATGAAGATTTTTGAGCTTTTGTTTTCTCAGACTGGTGAGTTTGAATCTTGTTAAGCAGCTGTGTGATACATAGTTTTATCATGGGGGAAGATGCTAACGTTGCATGAAGCTAGCAGGTCATGGCTGTGTGTTTTTGATGATATTACTGCAGTTTAAACACTTTGGGAAGAAATTTTGATGTATTAAAAAGCTGGTTGCTGCTTTGCTCTAACTGTGAGTTTTGATGGTTTTGTGTACAGACTCAGCTGCTTTGGTGTTGGCTAGCTAATTGCTGCTAGGTGCTAGCTGCTAGCTGGTGTTTTGTGATATATCTTTATTTAAAGTTTGGATCATTGTGTAGCTACAAAACATGTTGCATTTGGTTTTGTCCTTAGATGCATATCTGTGAGCAGACAGAACATGATTGCACTACTAAAACAACACAATCATAGTATTTTAGGCATCATATTGCCAGTTTATGCTTTGAAATGTGATAAAAAAAATGTTGAGGACACTGTACATTGTCATGGTTTGGCCGCTGGTATTGAAATGAAGAAGGAGACTGCAAGCTGATGTAAACAATGCAAGTTTTTAAAACATCCAAAAAGGCTTTAAATGATATTCTGTTGTGAATTATGATTTGTGATTTATGTAGTTTCCTCTGTGGTCTTACTTTTGATATTGCCTTTACTTGAGATACAATTTATATTCTAAAACTAGGGCTGTCAATCGATTAAAATATGTACGATTTAACCTCATGATTGTCCATAGTTAATCACGATTATCATATCTTGAGGTCAGAGGTCAAGTTTGTAGTGGTATTTGGCCTCCTTCGTATGACATGGTTGTACCAATGTATCCCTTCGTTTTTTTAGTTTCATAAGATGCCAGTATCTTCACTCTAGCTTTAAAACTGAGCCCACTACAACCTAAAAATCGCAAGTTGCGTTAATGCGTTAAAGAAATTAGTGACGTTAAAACGAATTTGCATTATTGCCCTATTGAAAACCTGTCCATTGTCAGTAGCTACTCTATAGATTAGGAATTAATCCAGATAAGCTATAACAGCTAACTGTGCAAACAAATACTATAAACACATAAACGTGACTTTCTAGTGTTGAGAATTCAAGGCCACCTCTGCATTGATACATTTTTCATCCTCAGAATAGAGCAAATGTCATGTTGCCTTTCATATGTTTCCTCATATGAGTACTTGTTCACCTGCCAACAACAACACCAATGTACCTTTGCTGCCAGGTGTTTCTGCAACTCACCGCTCAGTTGCCGGGGTCAAGGTATTTCTCTCCATAACCCCTTTTGTGGGAGGGTAAAATAAACCACAGAGCGGCACAGTGAGTTCTTTTTATCCGAGTCCCTATCTGTGTGTCTCCATCCTGCACATATTGATCGCTCCCTGACCTTTCACCCTGACCGTGAGTAATGGAATTGCCTGTCGTGGACACAGGCCCCGGTCAAGGTCTTGTAAATGTACGGCACATGTTTGCGCGAACTCGCCGATCGATGCCTCGCCTGCTCCCGTGTCAGGGAGAATAGAGCCTTCTGTCATGTTATTTCTGTCCGAGCCTTATCTCGACTCCTCAAATGTCCTTGAAATTCAGCTGGAACCCAGAGGTTTGGAGAGCAAATATTCCATCAATATTCTTTTTACTTGAAGTGCTCATACTTTGCTTTATAAAAATAAAAAAAATCATCTGTTTTGATGCCTGGTACGCATTTAAAATTCCATCTTAAATCGCCAAACATTGTTTAAACAGGTGTAACGCCTCGCAAAGACGATTCTTGATGTATTTTTAATGAGTTTATTTCCAAATGACATGAACACAGTGGACACCTGCTCTTACAAAATGATTGCTGGCATGAAAGGAAGCAGAAATCTTGTGAGTCATCTTCAGATCTTTGCTTGCAAAACACTTGGTTAAGGAGTGACTCATGTGTGCTTCTGAGATACTGACGGATACATTTCAGGCTTGTTCCCTTTTTTTAAAACTTAATTTCTCCCACAAAATCAGACGGAGCGTTCTGACCGTTGCAGACGCAGAGAGAGAGAGAGAGAAAAAGACTCAGGGTCGATCCCGGAGAATCGTTGGACCGAGATGAGATGACATACCACTCAAGAGTCTATCAGATTTCATTCTGACAGATGGGACCAGAGTGGGGAGGTACCGCCTGGTGACGGGGAAGATTGTGGTAGAAAATAGGGCAGCGTGGTGTACGGAAAGTGTGAGCTGGGGGATTGCCGTGACCGTCTTCTCAGGAATGTTTGTGGTGGTTACCACGGGGATGGAGAGTGCATGTTTGTGCGTGACGCTGCAGGCTTACTGATATTTTTGGGAATAGATAGGGGGGTGATGCCCTGGATAGATTATCCTGAACTGTAAAAGATGTCAGTAGTGACAAAGGATTTAAAGGTGCTACATTTCCAGAGCATTAATAGAATGCAACTATTTGCTACGTCGCTCTCCCTCTGTGTGTGTGTGTGTGTGTTGTAATCAGAGCTTCTCCTTGCTTTGTTGACATTGCCGGGCCGGCCACGCATGCTTTGAGTGCGTTGTGAGCGTGCCTCACTGGCTAGCTCACGGCCGCAGCTCCGCACTGCTCTCATACGGCGGTTACAACTGATGACGTCGTCGGACGGGACGGCGTTGTCTTGGAAGCGTAGCACCCACCGTCGGGTAAACGCTGTTATCTCTGCCAGCACTTTCGCCGTTGTTTGCACTGTTAGCTGCGAGTCGTGGCTCGCCGTCGCCACGTTGAGAGCCGTTGAGAGGCAACAGAAATCTTCCCAATCCCATATTCAGCACCTTTAATTTGCGTCTTAACCTTGTTCAAGTTTATTTTTTAGGTAATTTTTGTGAATGATGATAGATTTCTTATTAATGGCATGGACATTCACTTAGATCAATTTAATATGAATACTTCTTTCGTGTAATGGCGTAAAATATGTGATAGTTTGCTTCTCTGCAAGACCAGTGAGATAATTTAAAAGTAAAGGAAAAAATAATTAGTCCTGTGAGGCTGGATAGAAGTAAAAAATTCTAGAGATTGTATGCTTTCTGTAGTATAGCCCCTGTTTCACAGTGTTTATTTTTATTGAAAAATCCCTTTATTATACGCCAGCGCAGCAAGATAATTTGCCCAATAAATAATTGGATGAAACTAATAATTTGAAAAATACTAAGACAAAAGAGTGTACAAGCCATGCCAGCAGCTCTCTGAGGTCATACTTGAGCTCTAATGCATGCTAACATGCTGCCGTACAATATCTCTAGAGTCATGCCACTAGCTTGGCTATAACTCCTTTTAATAAAGCTAAAAAAGTAGGAGCTGTCAAAGTTAACGCGATAATAACATAAAGCAGGATATTAGCCCACTCCCATGTTGATAAGAGTATTAGATAATTGACAAATCTCCTTTTAAGGTACATTTTGAACAGATAAAAAAATGTGCGATTAATTTGCGATTAATCGTGTTTAGATATTTTAATCGATTGACACAAGTGGCAAAAGCGGGCTTTCCAATAATAAGTACTTTTTTCAGTGTGGCTTCTGTTTAGGTTTTACTGTATGTGAGTCAGTGACCTTAACCGTCACCCAACACACATGGAAAACATTTTCACACACACACATAGACGCAAACACTAACGCCAGGAATTCGGACTCCCCTTGAAATAGCTGAACCCCCCTCTGCTATGTTGATGACACACACACACACACACACACACACACACAGTGGGAGAGAAAGCACCAAGAATAGCTTCACTGCCACATCCATTGCATTCCACTACCCAGCTGGCTGCCGAGTGGACACACATACTGCTGCAGTCTTACACACATACCCAGTTACGGCAGACATGCATATTTTTCAGCACACACGGATAATCGCTCCCCGCTGCCAGACACTCACTGATACCTCTTCTCCGCACTACACACTTCCGACTTTTCTCCCATTAGTCTGATTTGGTGCATAGTGTTTCACCGCGCCCCATCAATGAACAATACAAGTTCAGCCCGAGAGAGCTCGTAGCTAATCCCTCAGCTGTTTGGAGTTGGCAGTGGACAGCCGAAACACTGGAATAGTCTGCGCCCCCGCCAATTGCAGCACAGATCAGATATCAATTTGTCAACAGAGCTGGCCGGTCAGCCGGCCGGCCGGCTGGCTGGCTGGCTGGCTGACTGGTACAGAGCCTCGAGGCAGAGGTGAGTCAGCAACTTAGACAGCCAAGAGTGGAGAGCCAGACAAGCTACCAGCCTCAACTTTGACTTTTGGAGGAAAAGTTAGCAAAGTTGAGAAAATGTCCACTCCGGAAAAAAATGACAAATCCCCCCGTGGTAACATTTATAGATCAATTCTCACCACTTTCTCACTAATTCCTTTCAGATACAATTTGGTGGTTTTGATAACAGAGCTTTTTACCGCAATAATGTGGGTGTACTGTGTTTCTAAATTTGCTCCGTGCGCGTGGATTGCGATCCGTTTTCGGCCCCACGGGTGCAGTTCCACACAAATATCAGAAGATCCCACGGCAGAAAAAACATTGCGCCGCTATTGTTCTTGTTGTTTCCAGTATTTACTCTCACCTCCTTCTCAGAGCACATTGATCTTGAGAATTTGAGTGGGACGGCAGCTTTGGTGCATGCAGGGGGAAACTTGGGAGTGTTTACCAGCTCAACTCTCAGTCGAAGTTTGAGAAGAATCCTACAGGAGTCCTCTCTGTTTTTGAGGTAGAATCACTGCCATGCACCTGATACCCACTGGGCACTTTTTAATGTCACTTAATCGTGAATTTATTTCACTAATGCCGGAAGATTATCTTTCCAGATATTCCTGTGGTGTGAGGTATGTGAGGAGTGTTTTTGACATCCCTCGATCGGCTCAGAAGTCCATCCTGGCCACACTGATTTCAAACCGTAAATATTACATGAACGAACATGTTCGACATTTACAATCGGATATCCTGTCGTGTGTGGGAAACCTCGAGGACAGACGATGACGCGGTTACACAGGAAAGAACGATAGCCAATTGAGAACCAAGCTGACTGAAGCGGAAGAACAACAACTGCGGCTAATGCATGAGCTAATGCAAAACGTGAAGCCTAAAGTAGTAGCAAGATGGAGCTCAGAAATGGAACTTGTTGATTTGTGGCAACATGCAAGTGATAATTTAACGTGCCTCCATGATTTCTTCCATCCATCCAACATCGCTATTTCTTCCTGCCTGTCGTCCGCCATGTTTGTTAACACTAAAGTCACGTTTGATCACGACAGATTTTGACAGATTTCTGTTTTTTATGAATGAATCTGTCAGTGTGTGGTGTGCTGTTTCGGCCAATTCGTTGCTCTCCACACACTATCAGAACAAAACTGTTAAATTGAACATAACATGTCGTTACGTGTGGGCTCTCATTTTCAACATCTGTTAAGTTTTGACAAATCTTTTTAGTGTGGGCCAGCCTTTTAGGCAACTATCCACAAAATAAATGCAATTATTCCAGCTTCCAGCTTTTCTACGGCAGAATAAGACAGATTTGTAAATGATTTGAAACTCAAGCGCTCCAACCACTTCTAACCACAAAGCTGCCCGGTGGTGGGCTCTCATCCGAGCCAGTGTTTCTGGACGCCGGCCCACATCCCGCTGTTGTTGCCGCCGTCGGATCGTAAAAAAGCCTTGTTTTTTCCCCTTGCGTGGCACATAGCTGAATTAAAATCTATTATGAATTGTGACAGGGCCATTAAGAAGACGGATGGTCAGAGCCCTCCGTGGGTTTGGCTCGCCCTTTGTCCACCTCGGGGCCCTCCTTGCCGACAAAAGCTTGCCCCCTGGCAGCCCCCGCTGGGCATGTGGCTCTGACCCGAGGCGGAGTGTTTGTGCATGTGTGCGTGGAGCGAGGACAATTTATGCACGGGACGGAGACACATTCAGGCTTGAGTTAATTGAGTTTGGGGCGGCGAGAAAGTGCGGTGGGCCTCTAACACCAGTAGGACGGCGACCAGGTTAGGACTCCAACCGTGACAAGTCACTGCAAAACACACTACTCTCTTGGGTTCACGTTAGAGGACAAGAGTTGAGGGACAAAGGGGGTGCGGAGACATGATGGATGACGGGGACGAGCATCCGGCAGGAGCGCTCACAGCTCAGTGGGGAGGAATTTATAGATTGAACAAAACAGTAAGTACTTGTCTGTGCCATCTCCTGGCGTGTGTGTGTGTGTGTGTAGGTGTGTGTGCATACTCGCTCGGATATTTTTCCCGCCGTCTTCGGAGATGTCTAGTCGCCATGGATATGCGAGAATATTTTTTGCAAGCGCTCATTATTCAGCTGTATGTTGGAACACTTTTGTCTCCCTCTCATGATATATGACATGTTCTCCCCTTCCACGCTCCGCTCCATTTGTAGCTGCTTGTTATTCCTCTCGGACTCAGGTGTGTTTCGAGGAAAACACGGCGCTGCTCAAGGTTTCCGCATTGATTTCTGTTGCAGCCGCGTTGACAACGTTTTTATTATTATTATCTTGTGCGATATCATCGACCCTGGATAGACGTAGGGGCCTGGATACTGCAAAGGGAGAGGTCTTTTGAATTAGAATCACATTGTAGAATAATATTCCCATCCAAGGAGACCATGACACTTTCATTCCTCTCCTATCACACAACCATCATAAAAATATGGACCGATCTCCTGACTCCATAACTATAATTCCCGACGCTCCCGGAAGGGAGGATATTCCCCAAAGCGACCTCGCATAATAAATGAGGTAAAAAAAAGGAAGTTGCAGAAGGAGCTATTCTCTCACACACATGCTTTCAGGAGCTCATGCGTGGCGGTCATCTATCACCCCTATTGACCAATTACTGTGCCAAGCCGGCCAGCTTCTAATGAGCTGCGGAAAAACACAATGGAATAAGAGTCGATATCGGGGGGGGGCAAATAAATTATTAATAGCTGTCTGAGATTTTTTATTTGCTCGCTTGCAGTTACACTTGGCAGGGGTTGAAAGGAGTGCAGCTAAGAAAGGAGGTGAGGCCGTGGCTTTTCAATTATCTGATTTTTATGAACTCTATGTGGTCGGTTGCCACTGCCGGACTGGATGGATTATCCTCTGTGCTTAATATATTTGAAGGGAGCTTTCTCTGCCTTTCTTTGTTTGAGCTTTTTGGCTTGTGTTTCTTTCAAAAAGTACTTATTCTGCAGGATAGCCTCTGATAAAATATTGGATTACTTAACTACTTTATGTACTACTTTATGAAACGATCATAGCTTTTGAATGTAGAATCCAAAATATAACAGGTTAATCGCTATTAATTGCACGATTGTCCATAGTTAATCGCGATTATTCACACATTTTTTATCTGTTCAAATTTTATCTCAAAGGGAGATTTGTCAGGTATTTAATACTATGCACTACAAGATGATTCTGAAAACATTTGAGGAGAGAAATAGGCATTAACATAACATAATTTTGATTCATATTTGATCAGCGCTGCCTAGTTTGACCGTTTGGTCGGAGTTTGCGAGTGATTGACAGCCGGCTCTCATAGACAGATCAGCTCTTACTGCTTGTTTTCCTCTGGTATGTGAAATCTTGCAGATGCCATTAGGAGCACCGGAGGACAGCGGAGGACACAGAGGCACAGGATTGTTTTCAGGTTACCTGTTTCATGTACTACTGTCGTGATATAGTGACCGTTTTATAAAAATAACTTTTTTTTAATCATATTTGCTCCAATCTCGCCTACTTCAGCTTTAAAGGTTCCCACAGCGCAAAGCAATGTATTTTAAATGTCTTGTTTTTGAGTCCAAAAACTAAAGATATTCAGTTTGCTACCATGACAGAGCAAGGGAAATGAAATTCTCACTTTTGAGTAAGCTTGAACCAGCAAAGTTTTAGCATTTTTGCTCGGAAAATGACTAACATTATTGCAGATTACATACATAAATAAATGCAGTGTTTGTAAAAATTAAAAAGTGCAATATTTTCCTCTGTAATGTGGTGGCATAGAGGTATAAAGAAGCATTAAATGAAAATATGCTGAATGTAAAATACCTCAAAATTGTACTTATTTACTTTCCACTTTTTACTTTCCACTGATTCACCCTTCATTTATAGTGCTGAAATAATTATTATATTAACCTACAACTATTTTGATAGTTTGTTAATAGCTTTGGTAAAAAAAACAAAAAACATTATCTGGTTCCAGTGTCTCCAATGTGAGAATTAGCTGCCTTTCTCTGTCTAATATATTTATTAACTCTGAATATCTTTGGGTTTTGGGAGAAAACAAGTCATTTAAAGATGTCATCTTGGCCTCTGGGAGACTGTGATGGGCATTTCTCGCTATTTTCTGACATTTTATAGACCAAACATTTAATAAAACTAAATATCAATAATAAAAAATTATCATTTCCAGCCCGATCCATGCCTTATCAAATGTCTAAGATAAGCAAACAGCAACGTAGCCTTTTTAGTTCCATTTCAGCCTTTTCCCAAGCTGTTAAAGACATCAACAAAAGCATAAAATGACCATCACATTTGTCCAGTTTGCATTTCAGTGTACCTGTGACTAAGCAAAAAAGCAACTACTACAACATTCAGACAAAAGAAGTACCCAGATTAACCTTATCACATTGCTAATGCACACCGTAGGGATCGCTATTAACGACTGCAATTATTCTCACTTCAAAAGTTCCTTTGGGTTCAATTTGTACATTTCGTTTGCTCTTTTTCTTTATCTTACAGCACTTATCATCTTTAGCGCGCACCGTGCAACGCTGCTTAGTGAACTCTCCATGGAATACACAGGCAATCACAGGCATCAGCATGTTTGTCTGTTATCAAGGAGCCACTAAGCTCTTGTATCTCCTTAAATTCACTTTATAAAAGATGATTGCAGAACACGTCGAAAAACCACTTTTTGCCCTTTTTTCTGTGGTTTTGATGCTCGTAGGCTTATTAATGCTTAAAGGGATAGGTGTTTTGAAGTGGGGTTGTATGAGGTACTTATCCATAGTCAGTGTATTACCTACAGTAAATGACGGTTGGCGCGCCCCCAGTTTAGAGAAGCAGACTGGAGTTACCGCATAGGAGCAAAGCAATGTACTGCTGTGGACGGGGGCAGCAGCAAAATATATTTTAGTCACCTAAAATAAAGATCCACCTAAAAATATCAATATCAGTTTTAGTGTACACTGTATTTAGAATAATTTCACCGCTTTACCTTGCCATCAGATAGTTATACAGTCTATGTTTCCGACGGGAAAGTGAAGCCATCATTGCATCCATTTATGCTCTTGCCAAAGCCACCAGACTCCATTGAAAAAAACCCTGTAATTTTACCTCGCAGAACAGTGGAGTCGCTGGTCTACCGCTGCCTTGATCGGTTAGTTTGTTTGCGTTATTGTGTGACTTTGGTTAGAAGACTTGGTTAAGTCACACAATAACACAAACAAACTAACCGATCGAGGCAGCGGTAGACCAGCAACTCCTTTGTTCTGAGAGGTAAAATTACTGTTTTTTTCAATGGAGTCTGGTTGCTTTGGCGAAAGCATAGATAAAAACTTCACTTCCCCGTCGGAAACAGACTGTATAGCTGTCCCACGGTAAGGTAAACTTGCAGAAATATCCTAAATACAGCGTACACTTAAACTGATATCGATTTTTTTAGGTGGGCCTTTCCTTTAAGTGACTAAAATACGTTTTGCTGCCGGCCCCATCCACAGCAGTACATTGCTTTGCTTCCTTACGGTAACTCCTGTCTGCTTCTCCAAACTGGGAGGCGTGCTGACCGCCATCTACTGTAAATAATACACTGACTATGGATGAGTACCTCATACAACCCCTCTTCAAAAACACCTGAACTATCCCTTTAAATAGTGAGCCCCTACTTGTAATAGCATTTGTAGAAATGTGTGTCTATTATGGTCAAACCCAGCAGGGCCATTCAAAAGGGCAAAGCGAGCTCCAGATGTCACTAATCTGGTCAAAACGAAAACATTTTTTTTTTCCCACACCGTGTCCACAGACAGTCCGGTATAAATAACTTTGTACGCGAGTCGCCACCATTTAAGGTGGTCGATGGAAAAACTGGAGGAGAAAAAAGAAAGGAGACAGATTATCATCCAAAGCGGTGTGACCTCTGGCGCCGCGCCTCTCTCTCACTATCTAACTGCCTTTAACTTTATTTGGCTGTGGACTTGAAAGAGTCTTGCTGTGCTGGCTGCGACTGTGGACACACACACACTCGTACACACACTCACAGACTCAGAGATATCCTCCCATATGGCATCATTTAAAAACTCCTGGCAACTAATGTTTGTGTTTATCAGGACAACAAAGCCCACTCCTGGACCACAATGGAAGGTTCCCGTTTAATTTAGCAAACACGCTAACTATTCATTCCACGGCTATTATTGCCGTGATAGGGGTCACCGGAGGTCACGGCCGGACTGGGCACTGGCGTATATTTAGCCCACATTGTGAACACTTGTCTCCGTCCAAAGCCTTGATAGTGAACCAACCGTTGCTCCCATTTGATACATGCATCGTGTTAGGTGCTTCAAGTTAATCCTCTGATAAGGACTTACTGCTCCCATTATGAATTAATAAGTGGATTAGTCTTGTAAAAAAGCCCGTAAATAGTCGAGCTGCCTCCGTAGCAGCGCGAGCAGAGCATTATCCTTGATCCCTGCGTGAAAATGGGTGCTACATATTCATATTTGAGGAGGGGGAAAAAAAAAAATCACCTGAAGTTCAATTATTCAACTCGTTGAATTCATTATTCAGCACGGTTAAAATATAGAGGACCTACTTTTTACAAGAGTTATCATTTTGTCAGGCGAAGGATCCCAAGAAACTTAATTTGCGTATTAGAATGTGCTTTAATTTCTATTGTGCTATCAGTCCTTTTGATAGAGGAAGTGTCACTTACGTCTAATTTTGGAACAAAATCATTCATGTATAATTGGAAAAAAAAGCTGCTTTATCCCTCTGAGACCCACAATAGACCTATTTTTGTCTTTTTCAGGGGGAGTACAGGGGAGAGAGCAGGTCAGCAGTAGATGTCACATAGAAGTGGTGTACGTCATCTGAAAGCTGGGAACCTGGAGATGAATTTGAGATGCAGCTCAGCACTGTGTGTCACGTTCTTCTAGTCATAAATCAGAAATAAACATGGCACAAGTTGTTGTTTTTGCGGTTGATACCATTTGTTACACAGATTTGGTGCTAAATTTAACCATTTTTACCACTCGAGAATTGATAAAAATGATCAATAATCCCTCCAAGACCTTGAGGAACACCAGAGAAAAAGCCACGCTGTGATTTGGTGTCAAAAACTTTTGACGTTTGGAGATTTCTGCAAGAATTGCACGTTTCGGCGATTGGGTGGCGAGCACTTCTGTTGTGTAAACTGCTCAGAAACCCCCTTATTGTCATTCTACTTAGGAAAGCCATCCATCCTCTGAATGCTCCACAGGTCTCTAGTTTGTTTATGTCCCAATGGATACCTTAGGTTTTCTAGTTTCATATGCTATCTGGGTCTCTACTCTAGCCCTAAAACGGAACCTATTAGAGCCTCCGAACATTTCTATTGTGCTATCAGTCCTTTTGAAAGAGGAAGTGTCATTGACGTCTAATTTTGGAACAAAATCATTCATGTATAATTGGAAAAAGCTGCTTTTTTACCACCTCTTCCCGGCAGGTCTCCTCTCGTTAGCAGAGTATGTGAAACGGCAGAGCGAAGGCCTCGGCCATGTTCTATGTATAGTGTCAGGGTGCATAACACCGGCCCCTTTTTGGACTTAGTATTCCCTGCGATTCCTGTTATTCACGCCGCCTGCCAATGAGTCCACACTTCTGGGACTCGGCTCCGACCCGCAGAACAACAAGCCGTGTGTGTGTGTGTACGTGGGTGTGTGTGTGTGAGATTCTCGGGCGGTGTGGAGTTGAAGGGGAGGAGGTAATGTTGACGGTGACGGTAATGACTGTGAGCAGAAATAGCTGCTCTGTTCTCCGTGGGGCGGACGGATGAGTTATTGCACGAACAGCGAGGCACGTGTGCGGTAACGGTCAGCGCTCCTTAACAACAAGACACACACACACACATGCTTGTTCCCTCTGTAATGGTGACCCGCTGTAGAGGTCAGCGGTGTTTGCACTCAGCTCTCTGGGCCCGGTCATAATAACGATGAAAAATGGCCCCGGTGGCACGCGGCCTCTACCTCTGGGTTCGTATGCCATTTGTATATGTGTTCCATTTAACCATCCCTCGTTTCCCTCCACGCCCACACCTCCCTCTCCGCCTGCGTCCGAGCTCAAACGCGCTGTGGGAAAATGGGAAACAATCAGAGGCAAATTGCCACGCCGCCGCCGCTGCTGCTGCCGCCGCCCGCCACACACAAGTGGAAGGGGAAGTGCTGCCTGCTCTCGCAGGGCGCTCGGTTAGCGAACGGCAGCTCGCTGATGGATGTGAGGCAGAAATGATACACACTGATAGCGCCGTGTCTGTTTCAGTCCCCGGGAAGATAGATTGAGAGCGAGCGCCGCTGCACAAGTCGCCGCCGCCTGCCGCCGCCGCCTTTTTGCAAAGCATCTGGCAAGCACGGAATGCATTCACGGAGCCATTCACATCGACTGTGGCACTTCTGGAAATAGCCTGGAAAGACAAGCAGTCACAACAATGCGTGACTGCTGCCAACTCACTTGTGGCACATTGTAAAGCAGACTCACCGCCACACTGTTGTTTTCTATTTGCAACGTAATGGAGCGAGGAAATAACTGGCAAACTCGCTCCCCAGGTTTAAGAGTGGTCCGGCGTGAAAATCTGTTAGCAGCAGTGATGAGTATCAACACTGTTTGCAGGGGGCCAGGAGTTGCCACGTCAGCGCCCACCTAATGGAGAGGCGCCGACACAAATTGACAGACAGACGGGGGCAAAGGTTGACAAAGTCGGGCGCACAGGTGTGTGCCGGCCCAGAAGGAGCGGGGTTGTTTTCTGCTGATTGGCAATTTGATGTCCGGTTTTGTCGAGCTCCGCTGTTTCCACACCGGGCAGGTTTGCCGCGAGCTCACCGAGCTTTGGCTAACGACTCCCACCGTCTGCCCGTTTCCCCTTATTGTGACGGATAATAGAGGAAATCTGCCTGACTGACAGCGCCCGATGTAATGAGCTGATTTATGCGTGTGTGTGCACATCTGTATTGGATGTAGTCACGGGTATGAGCATGGCAGCTTGTGTTTACTTGTGTGTGTGTGTGTGTGTGTGTGAGAGAGAAGCTTTCACAGAGAGGATAATAAACACAAGCACATGTGACAGACTACATACCTTTTCATTATTTTTCCTTCTGAGGATTTCAGCCTGCCCTCTTTCCTCTCAATTATACATCAATGAGCTCCGACTCTGAACAATAGCCGTTATAGTATCTCTGTGTCTGTCTAACTGCTGACCGGTAGCACCTGTCCTGCCCACTATGGCCAGATGGACAATGCCCTAGTGCACCTGCCCCTCTCGGTGGCAACTAGCTGCTTCGAGCCAAGCCTCAGTGCTGGCACCTGAACATGCACACACACACAGTTGCAGCCCTTGGATAGCCCCTTTCCCAACTTGGCATGACTTAGTCTGACGTTATACAGTAGCATTTGCATGCATATACAGTAAATAGTGTTGCACGGTATACCGATACTAGAAAGGTATCGCGATACGCCGCCGTTAAAAATGCTGTGTGATTGTGCAGCGCTCTGCTTTAGAGGACGGTATCAGTTTTGGGATCCCGCGGGAGCCGGCGGTTATAACTTTGCTGCTGGTGGTGGAGCAAGCAGTGCAAAAAATAAACTGTAGTGATAACCAGAGGGATGGAGTCAACAAGTGAAGTCGAAAAGAAGATTAAAAGCAGGTCATGAACCGCTCAGCGTCTGCACAGTCCCTCTCTGAGCTGGTGTCTCTATCCACAGAACTCCTTTAAAACAAAAAAACAAGAAAATAACAGCGCGGCTGTAATTACCAATCAAATGAACCGATAAAATCAGATTCAGCATCTTTTCTGAATCTTTCCGAGCATCCTCTGTAATTCGACAAACACACAAATATATATAAACATAGAGAAGTTATAAGAAAAATAGAAATACAGATGAAATGTAAATGTATGTGCATTATCAAAAATAAATGCAAATATAAATTATCACAGAAACTTAAATTTAGGGTACATCAGATTACTGCATACAATTTCATTTTTATAATGAATACATTTTTACATTTAAACATTTTTAATTAATGAAAAAATAATTTTCCATGTTCTGCCATCTGTTATTCCATTACTTTTCCTGATGTTTTAGATTTTTGCCGTGGTATCGTTTCAGTATCGGTATCGAGATATTTAGGCAGGGTATCGTATCAAAGTCCGAATTTTGGTATTTTGACAACACTTAATAATAGGGCAGGTTTGTTTTAAGAAGTGGAAAAGAAACAGTAAAGGCTGGGGCTGTTCACCCAGAAGGGAAATAGTAGCCGACAAAAGAACACATTGGTTTCCAATGTTGTGCACTGAACATTACATTTAGTTGTTCTTAGACCTACAGTATGTGGGACAATGTTGTATTTGTGATTTCATGTTGCCTTTTGTAGTTTAAACCACAAAAATTCAGAAGATGTTTTAAAGCCTGAAACATTCTTTCACCAAAAAGTCTTTTGAAAATAGATTTTGTCCTTCACTACCTGTTAAATATTTTGGGGAAATGCGCTTATTCACTCTCTTGACGAGAGTTAGATGTGAAGATCAATACCACTCGTGTGTGTACCGTATGGTAAATGTGAAGCTAAATTTAGCCAGCAGAAGAGATGGAATATTTGATTAAGTTCACTTTAGACGTGCTGGTAGTCAGGTTTATAGTCCAGCCCTGAGTAGGGATGGGAATTGATTTGATTTTATTGATACCAGTGCCATTATCGATTCTGCTTTTTGGCCCCGATTCTTTATCAATACCCTTACTGATCTCCTGATCAATTTTCTGTGTGGAAAAAAAAAAGTAGGTCCACAAAGGTTTTCAGCATCAACGCAGCTGTTTTGTGACAGTAAACTGAATATCTCTAAGACATTTGAGGACGTCATCTTGGGCTCTAGGAAATCAACATTTTCCAGCATTTTCTGACATTTATAAATCAAACTAACTAATGATTATTTTCATTGTTGAATAAATCTGTTGATTAATTTCGCAATTAATCAAAATAAAAGATTTTGTCCACAACTCAAAGGTATTCAGTTTACTGTCATAGAGGAGTAAAGGAGCCAGTAAATAATCACATTTAAGAAGCTGGAATCAGAGAATTTTGACTTTTTTTTCCTAAAAAAATGACTCAAACCCATTAAACCATTCCTTTAAGTAGCGTCGGCAGATTTCCTTTATAGGTTCCACCAATCAGAATCAGGTTAGGGTTGTATGTAGCCTGTGAGGCGAAAGCCAGGGCAAAAAAAAACTCATAACGCTTCTCATTTGTATGCTAACAGCTGAAGGCGACCACAAGCCTCTCTCCCCTCAATTGTGACAGCTGGACAGTAAAAGACATTTTAGTAAGTCACTCAAACTGTAGAACTCTTAAAGTGTGTGTGTGTGTGTGTGTGTGGGGGGGGCACAGTCCGAAACCGTCCCCACACAGACAGGTGGCGAGCAAAAACAGCAGCGGTAAAACAAAAATGAGAAGTTTGCAGGAGTCATTCCAATATCCCGCCGAGAGCGGGGGGCCCCTGGAGTAAAGGCAGAAACACCTGTGTTTACTGCCGTTTCAAATAGAGAGGGAGGGAGGCTGAGATAAAGGCACAGAACAATATTACAGAGAGACAAACTTGGCAGCGAGCAGGCAGAAAGCTGGTCACACAAACTCTCCTCTCCTCTTCCCTCCCCCCCACCACCTCCCATCCTCCTCCACCCTTCTCTCCGTTCAGTGGGAGAGCGTTTGATTCGTCTCTCCCATCGCCCCTGTCTCGGCCCAGCCTTTGATACCCCTTCCCTTCTCCCCCCCCCTGGTGCTCCTGGGGGATCTGGCAGGATGCGGCGGGGTCTATATGTGACGTGATGTGAAGTGAGCTGCCTATCTTTATCTATGGCCAAGCTGCACCGTCGGGCCCTGTCACATATTTAAAAACGAAGGGTTTAAGGGGGGGGGTTTCACGTGGGACCTCCATGTCAGTCGTGTTGAATTTTTTGATAAAATGGGCATTGATTGAAATGAAACTATTTCCGATTGCTAAATAACTTAAAGGTGCTATTGATAATATTCAGCCACTAGAAGTCACATTATCCCCAAAGAACGTATATTGATAAGTAGTGATGCAGGACAAAATCGATACACATGAGTATCGCGATATTATGTTGTGCAATATTGTATCGATTTTTTATTAAAAGTCTTAAAAATCGAATGGCATCATATGAAACTAGAAAAACCTAAGGAATCCATTGGTACAGTGTCATACTAGCTTTTCGAGAAGGAGGCTAAATAACGCTCCAAAGTTGCGCTATTTTGGCGAGGAAAAACTAGCATTTTCAAAGGGGTTCCTTGACCTCTGACCTCAAGATATATGAATGAAAATGGGTTCTATGGGTACCCACGAGTCTCCCCTTTACACATGCCCACTTTATGATAATCACATGCAGTTGCGGGCAAAAACCATACCGTTTTATTGCATGCAGTATAATTTTTGCGTATACTAAAATGGTTTATTTCTGGTGCGTTCTTTATACTATGACACCTAAAATTAAACTTGAAAAATCGCAATATATAGCCTTACTTACAGTATCGCAATATATTTAATCGTTACCCCTGTATCATGATACATCGTATGGCCAGATTCTTGCCAATACACAGCCCTATAGATAAGAGGTGAAAGTCAATTGTTTGTTCCATTGCAATGTGGGTACGCCTCCGCCATTTTGGACTGAAAACGACTACCTGACGCCAGTAAAACGTCCGCCTACAAAGTGCCGTACAAAAGTAAAATAAAATCCTTTCTATTCTATTGTTATAATTTGTATGTCTCTACCGGAAATGGCCTGTGTTGGACGATAAAAATATTATAAATATGCATACTATTATAACTATTTACTAACTTACTTATTTATTTATTAAACTTTTTTTGCCCGGCTGCTTCCCAGAGGCGCATAACGTGAGGATGTATTATTTTAAAAATATATATATTTGTCTAAAATGAAAATGTAAGACCTTTTTATTAACTTTTATTAACTGACTCACAGGATAAAATCCAGAAAATAAATCCTCAAGCCAGCCCCCGGCCAGCTTCTGTGAAAATATCTTAAATAAAAATGATGTTTTCCGTCCGAATGAGTCACCGCCACACTGCATACGCCACCCCCAGCCTCAGCACCCCCCATCCCCACTCCGTCTCAGACAGAGGTCAGGAAGGTGTCGTGTTTTCCCGGAGCAGAAGAGGTGGGCAGCCTTGCACCTGCTCTCATATTTTCTCAGCAGCTTTCACCATTTCCATGTATTTACTTAATTTATTTTTTGCGAGTCTTGCGGTGTTATGTGAATGCTGACGTCCGTGCAACATCCATGCGTACAAGGACAAAGTTATTACACAGCCGCACTACATGTGTGTTTGTGTATCACCGCTGTTATTAAAGAGGCGGAGGTCGCTTGATACTTGAGGCATGATCTTAATTTGTGCTGTTGTGTTGAATTTTCCATTATTAAAGTTGGTATTGACGTCTAATTCCTGCTCTCAGGAATACAAATTTACACTCTTTGATGGCAACATTGTCTTCTGTTCCCACTCCCTGGTAAGCTCTCTCTGTTTCTCCTCACGACTCGGCTGAGGAAAAAAGAAACACAGTAGCAAAAGAATGAAAAGAAAGAGCAAGAAAGTACTTGTTATGTCATGTGTGCGGAGGAGGGAGACAGCTTCCCTGATCACGACCCCCCTCGTACCGGGTGACAACGAGACGAAAAGTGCCTCCATATTGGGGCGGATGGCTGGACCGATTGCCTTTTTGTCCCGTGACAGATACACTCCACATGTGTCACAGCGGCGGACCCGTCACCCCGGCGGAGCAGAGAGGATGAGATAGGGAGACGGAACAGGCAAGAGGGAGGCAACGAGGGGCGCCGCCGCCGACAACGCTGTCAGCCTGTTTATCACCACGCATTAAAATAGACATCGGCCGCCCTTCTCGCTGTCTCTTCCCCGCAAACCTCCATTGTTTCTGGAGGAGGTATATGTCTAAGACCTGCCTTTGCTAAGTGCTTACAGAGCACCACTCACTGTCACTGCAAAGTGCCACAGCTGCAGCAAGAACCCGGCTCTAACATAGTGATTTATACGGCTGCAGCGGGCCTCCATATCATAGAAAGATACTGTATATTATTATGTTTCCCATACAAGCCTGCAGTGGTTGAGCTTCACTTGCCTCAGTGCTACTTGTAATTTTCCAGAAAAATGCAAGTAAAGGGCTCTTTAAGCTTTTGAGTTTCTGAAAACCGACACACCGAGGCACCCTTTAGCGTCTGTATGAGACACACCGGGCTTTCAGCTAACAACGTAAACCCATCCTTGTCATGATTAGACAGTCCGAACAGCTGACCTAGTATAAAGAGCGAGAAAATCCAAACAGGGCGGGAGGATGGACGGGTCCAACAAACACAGGACTTTCACTCAGGAGAC
>CAKAKR010050045.1:0-20722 GCA_916700685.1 Adelosebastes latens
ATGCGCGTTCGCATATGCGCACTCGCGTGTGGCCGGCGTCCCCGCTCCTCTGCCTGCTTGCCTTCACTCAGACAGCGCGCGCGTTCTCGCGTACTCGCGTACTCGCTCCACCTCTAGACATGAACGCGCGCTCACTACACACTGCAGAAGAGTTAGTTTAGCTCTGAGAATATCTAGTAAATGTACAGTGGACGTTTGTGCAGGAATAAATGCTGCAGCTTCACCAGACAAACAGAGGTTTTCCGTGTCTTGTGAAGTGACGGGACTCTGCAGAGAGAAACCTTGTCATCTCGTTACCGACCAGGTGCCGGTGTCTCCCTGTTCACTCCGGCTGCGGGGCGGAGAGAACAGGAAGACACGCTGCGGAGCCCCGCTGCTGAAGCCTGCGCTGAGGCAGGAGAAGCAAACAAAGTATCAGCAGTGATTCATGGAGAGACCTTCATCTGGTCAGCTAACATTACTGCCAAGCAGCTGAAATATAGAGTGATATTGTGGTTTTAGCTGACGTGTGTCGCCTCACTGTTTTGAGCGATGCTCGTTCATGTCTATGTAGAGCAAGCAAGCGCGAGCCCGACGCTGACTTTCGTTGACTTAACGGCCACAGGTGTCGCTGTTAAGAAGCATTACTGAAAGTTACAAATAGTCCCTTTAACTTGGGAACTTCAAATTTGGTATGATGGTTCACAGTGTGGTCTAGTTGTGCCTTTTGGGGGTTTGAAGTCCAGGGTGCCCCAAATTTTTGACATTTTGGACAAAAACTGTGATTTTTCCGGAGTAGAACTCGTTCCGTTAGTTCCAAAAGGGCAAAACTTTTGGCTCTACTTTAGTAGGGGTCAAGCAATGAGCGGGGAAATGTGAGCAATGCTCACTTTTGCCTTGTTGCTCTAGTGAACTATAGGCTCCCTTCCTCTGCACTGTTTGCATTGGCATTCCCTTCCCAAATCCATTCTCAGCAACGTGAGCGTGTAGTTGCATTTTCTCCAGCACTTTGTTGGGGTTGTTCTAAATGCAAGATTTTACTTACTGGGTCTTGTGTCGGGTGTGTGTGCAGTTAACCTGACCAGTCGCAAAGAGCTGAAAGAAGAGCTGGTGGTCTTTAAAACTGCTTTTCCTGTTTATTTTACTATTTCCTGGATCCACTTATTATTTTGATCACAGCATCCCTTCTGACAATCTTTTAATCTGTCAAACAAACAATCAAAAGGAGACCAAGAGAACGTTTTTCTTCTGTATGCCTCTAATACCAGTCAGCGGTTTCTTAAGTTTCCGACAAATTCTGCCTGGAGTCACGTACATGATTTGAAGTGCAAGCCACTGTTGACGTACCAAGTGTGACTAATGGCAGGCAACTTCTCAGCAGACTTATCATATTTAAGAAATGTGTGTGCATGTATATTTAAAAGAGGATCACACAAACACCATAACAAAACACAAATAGTGAATAATTTAACCTCACAAAGGTTCACACAATTTGTCAGGATCAGTGTTGTTGTTTTTTTGGGAATAACTGCCTTTGAAGTGTAAATGGCACTTGGGTAATAAAAAGGAATAATTTATATAATAAAGAAAAGATTAATTATTTTACAGAAATCTCAGTGATACTAGACAAAGAGTGAGCATAACTCTGTATTAGTTAACCAATGAATAATAAAACAAGACTAAGAGTCTACAGCCATGATGGCAACTCTGAGGCTGTACTTATGAACAGTGGGGCTCTAAGCGAAATGCTTACTACATTCCTGTTTACAGTTTCATTTTGCAATTACTGTACACCCGTCTACCAAAAGTATATAATATTTTTAGGGCTGTCAATTGATTAAAATATTTAATCGCGATTAATCACATGTTTTTTATCTGTTCAAAATGTACCTTGAAAGGAGATTTGTCAAGTATTTAATACTCTTATTAACATGGGAGTGGGCAAATATGCTGCTATATGCAAATGTATGTATATATTTATTATTGGAAATCAATTAACAACACAAAACAATGACAAATATTGTCCAGAAACCCTCACAGGTACTGCATTTAGCAAAAAAAAATGCTCAAATCATAACATGGCAAACTGCAGCCCAACAGGCAACAACAGCTGTCAGTGTGTCAGTGTGTTGACTTGACTATGACTTGCCCCAAACTGCATGTGAAGTGGGCATGTCTGTAAAGGGGAGACTCGTGGGTACCCATGGAACCCAGTTTCATTCACATATCTTGAGGTCAGAGGTCAAGTGACCCCTTTGAAAATGACAAACAATGTAAAGTGGTCGCGCACCTCCAAAACCGTAGTAGGCGGTTTTGGAGGAGCGCTGGACCAGTAGAAGTAGAAAAATGTAGAAGAAGATCCGCACACGTAGCTCCTTTTAAGTACAATTTATTAGTAAGTAAGTGTCATTTTGAGCGGATGCTCTTCTTCAGACTTAATGAGTTAATTAAGTCTGAAGGATGTTAATGTGTTAAAGAACTGAGTGGCGTTAAAATGAATTTGCACACGTTAACTTTGACAGCCCAAATTTGATCCCAATATTTTAACTTCCACACTTTTTTATGTCTTATATTCTCTTTTTTGTTTATTTGTGTGATTTTCTTTTATATACATATTTAATAAGCATTGTTTGAGGGAGCCTGAGATGTAAGATTTTCATTGCCAACTACTGCTTCTCTGTAATTGTTGATAATAAAGAAACTTGAAACTTCTTCATTTGAAAGAACTATTCATGCTTGGCTAGAGTCACTTAACACACTCTATTAGATTTCCACTATAACTGCCTTCCGCTGCCTGCCAGCACAATGTGTCAGCACTGCGATGTCTTGACTTAAGGCCAAAAATAACATTATTACATGCAAGGCCAGTGAAAGTCTAGATGATCACCTTTATTCCACTTTTAAGTCTCTTTTTTTCTCTGTGTGTCAGGTTCAGGCTCAGGCATGCAGCTCCCTGGCCGTTGCCCAAGCGCTGGCAGATGACGTGGACTGTCATGTGTTTCCCTTCAGGGAGTTCGGAAAAGGACGGATCAAGAAGCTACGTGTCAGCCCTGACGCGTTCATACAGATCGGCTTACAGCTGGCATACTACAGGGTAACGCTTTGACAGGCACACACAAACAAAACACACACACAGAGCGGAGTAAAGGTGTTAGGAAAATATACTTTCTTTATGGCTTTTAAACCAAGAAACCTAATGTGTGAGTGTAACCAGCAAAAAAAAAATCGGATATATGAGACTGATCCGGTCATGGCCGATCAGCTGACAACCAGCCAGGTTTGACCGGTGGCCCATTGATCGGTGCATCTCTATTATATTCTTACTGTTAAAATATAACTGGATGATACAACCTAAAATCTGTACTACAATAAATAATGACTTGTTTACTTGATACATCGTTGCTGGCTAGTTTCTGTCCTGATTACATATAATAAGTTAAAGATTCTGGACTGTGGACTGATTGGTTGGTTGAACTTCTGGCTAGTTTTTATATGGTTGTGGTTATTAAATAAGTTTGGTGCAATGTCCATTCCTTTGTCCAAACCAAGCAGCAGCCACCATGGCTGAATGTCGAAGCAAATGCCAAGAGCATTAAGATGGAGTTCTACTATTTGCTGCCAAGAAAGCCCGGGCTGTATTAAAGTCAATTGAAAAATCTCTTAATACAAACTCTCATTTATTTATTTTAAATTTTGTATCCATAGCTCGATAACAACAACCCTAAATAGCATTAAGTTATATAATAATGTTAGCCAATGTTAGCCAATTTTTCTTTTATCATTGCTTTTATTAACTTTGTAGTCTTTAACAAAGCCCATGTTTTGTTTCTCTGTCTCTCCATGCCCTCCTTCCATTCTTCCCCCAGGATCGTGGGGGTTTCTGTCTGACTTACGAGGCGTCAATGACCCGTCTGTTCCGGGAGGGCCGGACAGAGACTGTGCGATCCTGCTCCAACGAGAGCTGTGCCTTCGTCAAAGCTCTAGAGGATGGAGAGGTACTGATAAATAACTAGATTCTGCTCTCTTTCAAGTAAAATTACAATTGAAAGCTCAGACACAATTTTTAACCCTAACCCTATTGTGGGTCCAAACTCCGGAACAAAAATCGCCATATTGTCACAGTAAAAAGTACAGTCTAATATTGGCTCGTACTTGTTAATCATCAGTCTGTTTTGTGCTGTATTTCTGTCTAAATCTAAAGTGTATGGATGATTTGTATTCAATTTAAGTGTGCGTTCACACATCCTTGTTTAGTCCGGTTGAACCGAACCCTGGAGCGTTTACCCCTTTGAGCGGGTCATTTGGGTTGGTGTGAACACCGGACTCGAACTTTACTGTTTATCAGACCACAAATGAGAAAATGATTAGCTAGCTAGCGCACCCTGCAGTCCCTCCACCTCACTCCCCGCCGCTAGGAGACTAGTTCGCCAGTAGTAGCTCCGTAGTCTCCTAGCGGCGGGTGTGAGTGACGGACGGACCGCTTAGACCCAGTGCTCATTTTCTGTAACCAGTGTCGCATGAAAGCAGGGTGGAATTGGCAAGCTAGCTACCTAACTGGCCAGCCGCTAAATGAGTAAAAATGTACCAGCTTTGCTTCTCCCACACACGCTTGTCACAGCGTAGGAAATCAGACGCGTCGAGCCAACTGTATGACCAATAGAGCGCTGCAAGAAAGAGTCCTAAAACCCGGAAATGATTTAGCATTTTAGCACTTCCGTTTCCCTCATCTCGAAGTCAATGGGTTTTTTGAACGGGTTTTTGGTTAGATGCCTGAAGTAAGGTCTGTGGTTAACACAAGCTGAAGAGATTTTAACGTTTTGTTCTACAATATAAAATACATCAGAGATGATCTTACGTGTAAAACGTGTAAGTATCATAAACGTTTGTTTGCCACAGAGCTTATTTCCTGCATTAATCTAAAACCCAATGGAAAAATCCCATTGACTTTTTGTAGAAGGAACCTGAGCGATTCTAACTTCCAGGTTGGCCTACAAAAATATGTCATCCCTGCACCACGCTACAATCAAACATTTTCACCTCATGGCTTTTGCTTACAATTTCTGTACCGTTTGAGTTTTGCCTTTGTGAACGCAAACTGGACCAGCTGGAAAATTGAAACTGTGTATCATCCTCGCATTGGTTCGATTCAGGAACCGGACCTTTAGGTGTTAACCCGCCCTTAGGGATGTCAGTAAAAGTGCGATATGGTTTGACAGGCAGAGGACCAATGCAGGCATCTCTTCCGACTGGCCTCAGAGAGGCATCAGAACCTTTATCGAATGGCCATGACAGGAGCTGGAATTGACAGACACGTCTTCTGTCTGTACGTGGTGTCCAAATACTTGGGGGTGGACTCTCCCTTCCTCAAAGAGGTAAGCGTTTGGTTTTGTTCAGTGTTACATTGCTATTTTAGTCTTTTCTGTTCGTCCCAGTCACCTATTTCTCTTCTTTTTTTTCCTCTCCCGCTCATATTCCAGGTTTTGTCGGAGCCTTGGCGTCTCTCCACCAGTCAGACCCCAGTACAGCAGATGGAGCTGTTTGACCTGAAGAACCACCCCGAATTCATATCGCTGGGCGGAGGGTTTGGACCTGTGAGTGACGCACACTTTTCTGTAGTTGTAACTGTCAAGTCAAGTCAATTTTATTTGTATAGCCCAATATCACAAATCACAAATTTGCCTCAGTAGGCTTTACAATCTGTAGAGGATACAACACCTTCTGTCCTTTACAGTTCGACACACTCATCAGATAAGGAAAAACTCCCCCTAAAAAACCCTTTCAACGGGGAAAAAAGCAGTGCTAAAAGCCAAAAAAATATGGGTTTTGAGTTTAAATTTAAAGGCCTCCACAGAATCCAACTGTCTGATGTCCATAGGGAGGTTATTCCAGAGGAAGGGGGCTCAATTAGAAAAGGCCCTTTGGCCTGCTGACTTCCTTTTTCACTCCAGGGACAGACAGATGCCCTGTATTCTGAGATGCAAAAAATGCAAATGTGAATGGCAAGAACATGCTTTGTGCATGTTTTTTTAACATAGTCAAAAGCTGACTGTGTGGTTGTAAAACACACACACACACACACACACACACACACACACTCAATGGTATATTTGTGCAGTGGGTGGGGTATTAACGCTTATTTCATATGATCTCTGTGATCATGTCAGGTTGCTGATGATGGTTATGGGGTTTCATACATCATTGTGGGTGAGGATATGATCAACTTCCACGTGTCGGCCAAACACTCGTGCAGCGAGACCGTAAGTAAAGCCTCTGTTACTTTCAAGTTTCAAGTTTATTCGTCACATACACAATTATACAAGTATAATTCGCAGTGAAATGCTAATGTACCTCTCCGGCTGTACAGTGCAGCCAACATGAGTAATAAATCCACATAAACCAGCCTACATAAGTAATAATTAACCAACATAACATTAAAGATAAGGGCAAGATAAGATGAACCTTTATTAATCCCCGGAGGGAAATTCAGGTGTCAAAGCAGCAACATCAGCAAACCGAGTGAATCACAGGAGAGGTAAAGGTATACAAAAATTATAAAGACAATAATAGAGATATAAAAGATACAGAGTGAATGGGTGAACATAGTGTGTACAGTCCGTCAATAAATAAATGTAGAATGTGCAATAAATAAATAAATGTAATATGTACATATGTGCAGTCAGCAATAAAGTGGTAAATAGGATGTATAGTGTAAAGTGATTACCAAACCAACATAACAAAAGTGGTAACAGTGCAAACATTACAAGGTGCAAAAGTTAATGATGGAGTGTAGAGGGGGGGGGGCTTAAGTGTTAGGCTCATTTAGCAGTCTGATGGCCTTAGGGAAGAAACTCCTCCTCATTCTTTCTGTATTGGCCTTCAGCAGACGATAATCAGTATTCAGTTCATCAGTATTTGGATATGGTATTGATCATTTTGTACAATATACTTATTGTTTAATCATACAGGGAGGAATCATTAAATTTTCTCTCATTTTCTATGTAATATTGAAGTTACTTTTGCCTTTTCAGTTGCTTTTCATTATATTGACTGCACAACTGTGACCAATATGTTCAACTAACCTTCAGCATCATTGGATTGTGAAAACGTTAAATGCGCTTCACTTTAGTTTCCACTAATTCATTCCAGCTGGGATGTTCTTACTCAATCTGTTACTTCCTGGCATGTTTCTACTGCACTTTCTGTGCAAACATGCTGGGAAGTTGGAGGCGAAAGACAGCCTCTTCTCACTCAATTTGTAACTTTTCTGCATTTGCATTGACCAAATTACTAATTCTGAGGATCTCCTACGCATTGTAGCATTTTGCATAAACTTCCAATTTTTTCAACTCCCCATTATTGTGAAGCATGTGACCGCTTTGCACCTCCGACGCTAGTGCTTCCATGTGTAGCAGGTGTCCTTTAAAATGATCTTGATTATTCACTCAGGAATTTCAATGGATTTTTCCACAATAAATTGTCTTTTATCTTTTCCGGACTGGTTGGTAACAGTGCCATCTGGCTTTCCAACTGTTAGGCAGGGTTGAGTCAGCATTCATTCATTGTGACCACAAAGCACATGACAGTACAGGAGAACTATGAAGTGCTTCGCTGTCTGTTTTCAGTTCCCTTTTCACAATCTTATTTTACTGTGGAATCTAGTTATTTAATAAAGCTAGGCCGATAAATCAGCCAGGTCGATATAACGGCCAATATTAGTTTATTGCAGATATAGAGTTTATTTGTATCTGTGTATATGTGTCGGTTGATAAGTAACCAGAAATTGCTGTATAGAAATACCAAACTAGGTTTGAGATCATTCAGAAACCGTTTCTTCATTAACCCTCTGAGACCGACAATAGACCCGTTTTTGTCTTTTTTAGGGGGGTACAGGGGGTCTTTGGGTGGAGATGGCAGGTCAACAGTATATATCACATAGAATTGCTGCAGGGTTTATACCATTTGTTTCACAGATTTGGTGCTAAATTTAACCATTTTTTTTACCACTCGAGAATTGATAAAAATGATCAATAATCCCTCCAAAATACCACATTAAGACACCAACACCTCGAGGAACACCATAGAAAAAACTTTGCTGTGATTTGGTTTCAAAAGCTTTTGACATTTGGAGATTTCTGCAAGAATTTCATTTTTCAGTGATTGGATGGGGAGCACTTCTCTTCTGGAAACTGCTCAGAAACCCCCTTATTGTCAATGACCTAGGAAATCCTTCCTGACTAGAATGCAACGTTGTTGTTACCAATGGATTCCATAGGTTTTCTAGTTTCATATGATATCTGGACCTTCACTAGCTAGCTCTAAAACTGAACCTGCTACTGCCTCTGAAATACAGTAAAGTTGTCTCAGGGGGTTAAATAGTTTGTCCAGCAGTGATGTTGATTTTTACACGTCCCACTTGGTATGAATCTTGGTCACAGTGTGTCTTTGTGACAAAATAAATAATACTATCGACAGATACATCGTTTCCAAAAATTTTTAAAGTCTCACAATCACTATCATCCTCAACAGTCCAGTATCGGTAAGGCTATAATACTTAACTTATATAACTTAACCCACTTCTCTCTCTCCAAGTCTTGTCGTCTCTCCCTCCTTCTCTCTCTGTGGTTTTGACTTTCGACCAACACGTTTGGATATTGTTCCCTTTTCCCACCCTCATTTTAACACCCGACTTCCTCCATTTTAGGACTCCCACAGGTTTGGAGCCCAGATAAGTAAAGCTCTCCAAGACATCATGACTATCCTCTCCGCTGACACCAAAACCACCTCGTCCTCCAAAGGCACAGCCCAGTCTCAGCCCAAGAAGCTCCTCTGAATATGGCAGAAAGCAGCTCACCACGTGGACAAATATTCCCTAAGATGAGTGTAGTAACCTTTTAAGAACACAACCAATTATGTGACTGACCTAAAAGCATTAATTAAACGGACAAAAGTGAATTTAACGAGTTTTATCAAAGGGACATCCCAGCCAAATTCGAGGGCAGGTGCTCTTTGTTTACATCTCCAAAACAATAACGCATTTTTAGGCCCCGTTCAAACGGATAAATAAGGCGAACTGAAGACGCATGGTTCCCTTTCATGTTGGACAGGTGATCTGTGGCGCCATTTCGTTCCCACCTCTAGCTTAGTGACAAAAAAAAAATTAAAGACACTTGCACTCAATGTTATGATTTGAATTCTTCCATTAAAAAACACAGAGTTCAAAAGCCTCTCCCCATGAACAGGCACTAACAAATATATTTTACTGTTATTCCCCATTAAAACGTACCCTTTTGTATACTTTTGTAATTTTATGAGTCGTGTCTGTCCGAGAGATTCAAGCTTGACAACACGTGAGAGTGCAAAAGGCTTCCTACTTTCTTTGAGAATATGAAACCTGTGATGGTTGATTTTTTTAAGAAAGAGGGAGCTGTGGCAACTTAAGAAGGAAGTCTTTAGAATAAAAGTAAGAAGAAGAGAAAGAGAGAAGAGAAAGAGAGACAGCTCCCTGACAATTCCAGAAAGCATTGAGAGACCCTGAATCTCAATAAAAGTGAAGGGAAATGTCTTTTTAGAAGTAAGCGGACCCAAGTGTGAAATGAGGTCAACCCATTGACACAATTCACAACAATTCGATGTCCATGTTCGAGGTTATAGAGTATTATAGTTGATTGCTAAAAATCTAAAAAGCTTAAGGGAAAAGGGAGTTATAACAAGGATAAGAGGATAAATCTCAATGAAGGGAAAGGGTTCCTTACAGACCTCTTAACAAAAATAGCCACTTTTTTATTGTCATTTAATTTAATTCATCAAATGGGACTAGAAGTTTATAAGCTAGAAAATGAAAGCCCCAGTCTGATCTTTGGGAATGGCAACTATAAAAACATTTTTACTACTTACTTTTACCCATCACCTGATCTCTGGACAAGTCATATACCACTGCCTCAAAAGTTTCTTGACTTGATGTCCGAGTTAAATCTTCAGTGACAGGGAGAATATGTTTTGCTGTCGTTACAAGTAACTGCAGTAAAATACGTTCTAAAGGATACTGTGGCTTTTATACAACACCTACTAATAACTGTGTTGAATGTTTCTCTGGTATTAGTACACCAAATCAGTTTCCATAGCGACAGAAATTAAGACACCTGTGGTTTAATAGTGTTGTAATCAACGTGTATGATCAAAGGTAAAAGTAGCAAGACCACAATGTAAAAACACTCCACTCCACGTAAAAGTTCTGCATTCAAAAAATGTTACTAAGTGTTGTCGGGGGGGCGTGTGCCTGTTGGGAGCGCGCGTCCCTACGGAACGCATGCCCGTTCGGAGCAGGCCAATTGCTTGGCCCCCGGAAGTGCTGCTTGCAGCGTTGTCGAGAACCGCTCTTCGCTCGTTGACTCCAGGGAAGTGAAGAAGAGTTCGGTTGCAACGTTAGTATATCCAGCATCCAGCAGAAAAAGTGAAGTGAGCCGCAGCCTGTAAAGGCCCGCTGCGGACGACATGCCCGACTCGCACAGGGCGCTATCACTCGTTTATTACAAGTTTATTAATATTGAACGCATGTCCAAATTGCACCAACTTGGACAAAGCACTCTGTTGGGTCCCCAGCAATACACCCACCAAGTGTGAAGTACATCAGATGAATGGTTCTCGACATATGCGAAGGACACACAGACAGACAGACAGACAGAGATTCCTCGCTCTATATTTACTGCAGATGTGAACTTGAATACAATGGCTTGAAACTGGAAGTGGTTACTGATGTCGTTGAACTATTGTTTCATATATATGGTTATCAGTTACTGTTCCGGGTTCCTGCGTGCCAGCTGGAAGGCTGCCAACTCCTTTGAACTTTGTGCAGCAGCACTGTGCTCAAAATAGAGCCATGGGAGCACCAAACAAATGCAAAGAGACAATCAAAAGATCCTGTCATTACATCACGTATAATTTTATTTGATGCCCCATAAATATAACTTCAATTGGTTCCATGTGAATCAAAAGTTACACGAATCAGGTACATAATCTGACATATGGCACTAATTGTTGTCGATATTAGACAACCGCATAAAAGTCATAACATTTTCAAGATTTGGGCTGTATTTTGACAGAGATCAGGTGATAACTCACGCTACATTAAAAATGGAATTTAATTTATAACCATGTGTAGCGAGGATGGAAGGAAAGAAGGAAGGGAGGGAAATTATTATTCATTATTGTTTTTGTTTTTTTGTACTTTTTATTGTCAGTTCAGTGGATAGATTTAAAAAGGCGTAAATGTTAAAAGTTGGATGTTTTTAGATAATCGTATGGACATGCTTCAGCTTATCAGACACAGTTGTGTTTCACAGCACCTCAAGTGTTGGAGATGGTCGGAAGTGGGCTGCGTGGTATACAGTTGCATTGCCTTGTCATTATTCTTACCGTCACTGAACAAGTTATGTTTTTATTGTTGTGGAAATCTTTTTCAAACATTCTTCTTTCTTTCTCAAATGTGACACCAGGAGTGCCCCCCGCTGTCATGCTTTATTTGTCCTCAAGTGCCCCTTTGGTTACCGTTCTGTTTAGCTTACTTGTTACTTCAAAAATGAACCGTAAACATGACCCGCACCCTCCATGCGCTAGAGGTTATCCTCTCTGCCCTTATTTAGTCTGTGCACGCCAATGCAGTGGACTATACAAATATAAGCTTTTAGATAATAATGATATCAAGGGGAAATACGTTGTAGGAAAAAGTGAAAGCTGCAGGTGATACTCAATACAGAAGACAAACAGCAGAAACCATGGTCAGAATTTAGATTTACAAATGGTACAAAATAATACAGTCTACTTCAGCGCCAGTGGTACTTTTTTGCCAGTGGAGGAGATCAATAAGATGTTTCCCACCCTCACTTTCTGATCCTTACACAACGACTCATCCCTGGTTTTAAAGCTATGGCATTTAAGACACACGTGTGCCTGAATTCAAGTATTCATTCAGTATAACAGTTTCAATGCAATTCTTGGTAACACTTTATAATAAACATAATTTATAAATGGAAAACTGATAGTTAATTAAACTTAGTTAATAGTTATTTTATTATTAGCAAACAACGAAATGATAATTAATAATGTTTACTAATTATTAGTAATGCTATAATTTATGTTATTCGAACAGTTTATTGTTCCACACATTATAACATTTTATATACTATATCTGTAAGTATTTGTTAATGATTAAGACATTATTTGTAAACTAAAAGAAACTGTTTGTAAAACATATATAAACATTACATAGATAGATATTTGTAACACTTTGTGTTAATGGTTAATTGATTTGTAAACCATCTATATATAAGCATTATTTGGATGGCTATTATAAGGTTGTAACTGATGATTATAATAACTTGTTAAAAGGTTAATAAATACTTTGTAAAGTGTCTATAAACAATATTTAGATAGTTAATACTTTGACAATGATTAATTGGTGTCAGCTCCATCTATCTATGTAATGTTTATAGATGTTTTACAAACTATTTCTTAAAGGTAATTTAGTGATCACTAACAAGTACTTAATATAATATATAAAATGTTATAATGTGTGCAAAACTTAATTGTTAATAGATAATGCACTAATGTAATCAGAATGTAATTTCTATCGTCTCTTATCAGCTGTGATACAATATAGCATTTCTAAACTAATTATTTCATATTACACAAACGAATGATAAAATAACAGAAAATATAGCATTACTATTAATTAGTAAACATTGTTAATTATCATTTCATTGTTTGTTAATACTAAAATAACTTAACTAAGTCTAAATGTCAATTTACCATTTATAAATGATGCTTATTATAAAGTGTTACCCAATTTTTTTAATCAATGCAATTTTTAAGGGAAACCTTGTAACATTTATTAACACCGTGTTCTCTGTGTGTGTTGATGATAATGTACTTCAGTTGGTCAGTTAAGTTACTGTTAGCATTAATGTGCAGGATATGTTCTCATGTGCACTGATGTAGTGGTAAAACAAAAAGACATACACATAAAATGTATAAGAGATCATTTTCAGTCATTCCTGTTTAGTACTCCTAAAATTACCAAATTTTTCATGGACAAATAGGAATAGAAACATTGTCCAAAAAGATTTGTTAAGGCGGTGTTAACCTTCCACTTCATCTCTGCTTATTTTTTCGCAACCCTGTTTTAACAAAATGACCTTCCTCTACAACTAAACTGCATTCTCAATTATGTTTCGAGGGAAACATATTTTCTCCCGGATTACGGTCGCACTTTTAAACACATAGTTAACGTTATAGGTTTAGGAAACAAAACTACTTGGTTAGGTTTAGGCAACAAAACCACCTGGTTAGTTTGAGGAAACAAAACTACTTGGTTTGGTTTAGGAAACAAAACTACTTGGTTAGGTTTAGGCAACAAAACCACCTGGTTAGTTTGAGGAAACAAAACATCTTAGTTAGGTTTAGGCAACAAAAACGCTTGGTTAGTTTGAGGAAACAAAACTACTTGGTTTGGTTTAGGAAACAAAACTACTTGATTAGGTTTGGGCAACAAAAACACTTTGTTAGGTTTAGGAAACAAAAATACATTTCCCTCGAAACGTAATTGACAATGCAGTTTCATTGTATGGGAACGTAATTTTTAGGAGACAGGGCAGGTTTTCTAACTCTAATTTTATAAATCTTTTTAGAGAGATTGTTGGCTTGATATTTTAATAACATCAGACCACAGTGGCTTCTGTTTCTGTCTCAGGTTCAGCATTTTAGTGGCTCATTTCCCAAACTGTTGACTGCCAGAGCAGCCATTTGTTTTCTATGAGGCACTGAGCTCCAGCAATGTACACTAACAACTTCTCTACCTCTCTCCACTCATGACTTTTGTAAACAATTTGTCTTCTTTTCATTTCTTGATATTGATAAAAAAAAATTCAAAACCACATTGACTTGACAAACCGAACCAAACCAGATTAACCAGTTTGTCACAATCTGGTTGCAGTCATGAGTATCTCATGTAATTTCATTCTCATTACTGTTCATTGTTATTCACTTCATGCCTCAGCCTGCCTGAAAACCATAAACCCTGTTGAACCCATTCTGTGCCTCCACTGTGCCGCATACAGTATATTATTACTATCATGTAATATGTGATGAATTAAGAGGTGGAATCAGCAGGCTTTCAACAGTTTGGACAATGAGCCAAAAAAAGCAGCAAAGCTAGCATTTAGCAGCAGTTTTACAATCTGCTTTGTGTTAGGACTAAAGGTTAACAGATTAGCACCATCTTTTCCTACTTATTTGATTTTGGGATACATTTTTATCATTTATTTCTGTGTAATCTGTTACTGCTGTTTTTACTGTTGGTTAATAGTGATGCTTGAACATTTTTGATGAATTTGTGGGTGTTGTACATTATGTTTTCTGAATTTACACTCCAAAAGATGGCTATTATTTCTGTGTTTTTGTCTATGGCTTTCATTCTAAAACTTATTTAAATGTTAATTGTGGACTTTGTGAAGAAGGCCTTTTACAGATGGTGATGGCATGTGAAGTGAAATAAAATACTTACTGACCCTACAGCGTATCTGTCAATGAATTATCAATGAATTAATTTCTTAGTAATATATTGAGCAAAACAAAAAGCTTAAGATGGATCACTTATAAGGATTTGTGTGTGTGTCTGTATAAAGTATAAATGTGTGTATTTATATATATATTTATATATATTTATATATATATATATGTACATTTATATATATATATATATATGTGTACATTTATATATATATGTACATTTATGTACATTTGACCAGTCTAAGTATAGTGGTTTTTGATCTGAACCTGAAACTGGATTTAATGAGGTCCAGATGTGGAAAAAAAAAGGAAGGGAATCTCCTTTTTTGCATTTTCACAAATAGAATAAAGGTTTCACAAATTTGAAGGTGGGTTTCAGACAGTGTTAAGGCTTTACCTAACACGCTTTCACAACAGTAAGAGGAGCAAAAACGGAGGATTGGTTGCTCAGCAATGTAAGTTAAAGCGGCAGTAGGCAGAATCGTTTTGGCATCATTGGGAAAAAATTCCATAAAACCTTTCAGCATATTGTAATTCAAGTGTTCTGAGAGAAAACTAGACTTCTGCACCTCCTCATGGCTCTGTTTTCAGGCTTTAATAAATCTAGCCCGCGACGGGAGACTTTGGCCAATCACAGGTCATTTCAGAGAGAGAGAGCGTTCCTATTGGCTGTTCATTCAACGGAGACAGCTGTCAATCACTCACGAACTCCGATCAAATGGTCAAACTATGCGGCGCTGATCAAATATTAATCAATATTATGTTACTGTAATGCCTATTTCTCACCTCCAATGTTTTCAGAAACATCTTGTAGTGCACGGTTTAGCTCTGGCTGGAGGGCGGTGCTTGGTATTTCCTCAACTGATCTCAACATGGCTGCCGGGTAGGGATGTCACGAGAACCGATACTTCGGTACCAAAATTCTGACAATGTGACGGTACTCGTTTTCTTCGGTACCGAAGCGGAGGTACTGGAGATGCGATTCTTCCAGATCTAATGGGGGCAGTATACGCTTACAAGTGTTCTCATCTGCCGTGAAATGAAGGAAGAAGAACGCCGTAACAACACTGAAAAAAACAACAACACGAGACGTGAAAGCTGGCAGCTGCTGCAGCGCTACCGCCGCCTCAACTCGTTGAGAAAACAAATAGCACCTCAAATAACCAAATAACCAATAACCTCAAAGACAGACATCCTGACAATATTGTTTGTTTTGAATACTTGAAGGCTACATGCCACTGTTCTGTTTTGCAATGTTAATAGATGTTTCTTTTTATTTATTACTTAAAGGCTACATGCCTCTGTTTTTTGTAATGTTCAAATGTTTTAATAAAGGAGTGCGTGTTTAATTACATAGGACTTATTGTTTTTTTGTTTTTTTTGTATCGAATTAGTATCGAGAATCGTGTAAATTCACTGGTATTGGTATCGACTACTAGATTTCTGGTACCGTGACATCCCTACTGCTGGGTCATAAACTTTCTCATTTTACAGCTAAACAGTACACTACAAGATGTTTCTGAAAACATTTTATGTGAGAAATAGGCATTACAGTAACAGAAGATTGATTCATATTTGATCAGCGCTATCAAGTTTGATAGGAGTTTGCAAGTGATTGACAGCTGCTCAGAGTGGGCAAGGATTGGTTGTTTTCCTCCATTCTGTGAAATCTTGCAGATACCGTTGAACACAGAGGCACATGATATTTCAGATTACCTGTCTCATGCACTACTGTCTGGATATAGTGACCCTTTTCTACCCACTGCTACTTTCCCCTTAACTGCGTCATTAAGTGGGCCTTATAGGCTACAGGTTAGCCTAGGTAAGGTCCACCCAGCTGAAGCTCAGATCAGAGTCTATTTATTGAACCTTTACTCTTAGTTGTGGGTGCTCCGCCTTCAGTGTGAGGGGGTTTTATTAAGTCCACAACTTTCCACCCAGCTCAGCTCTTAAGTGTCTTTGTTTAGGGGGTTTACCGGGATCCAGCCTCTCGTTTGGAAACTCCGGGGATGATATCACCATGTGAGGAGGAGAGAGAGAAAGCTCTGCTAGTGAAAAGGTGGAAAGTGAAAGTAAAGTTGTCACAAGGAGAATGGGTCAGAGCAGACGAACAACGCCGACACTGCAGCACGGTAGGCTCAATAATACACTCATTTATGGGTTTATACTGTGTGTGTGTCTGACTGCATGGTGTCTTTATTATACCTCTGAGACTAATGCAACGACTCAACCAGGACCTGTTCGACTGTAGATCTAGACAGAGCAGATATGGACATCATGCTTTCACCGAAGGGAAGGCGTGATTTGCAGATTTGTGGGGGAGATCGGGGACAAATGTAAAAAAAAAAAGAAATTGGTTTTGCATGTAATTTCTCAAAATGTGGATACAATATGTATGTAGGTAACTTGTATCTCTGTTCTACTGTTAAAACAGTCATCAAATGCTTTTCAAGCAATGAGGCACAATATTGTTAATAATTATCTGCTGCCATGTGTATATACTAGGCCCACCAAGGACCATAATAAACTCCCCCAAAATATAGATCATTGTTAAAACAATTTAATATCAATTCCACAATTAGTTCCGTGGTAAGCAGCAGCATATAGAGGGTTTCTGAGGTCTGATGGGAAGGCACGTAGGTCTGGACATGATTGGACTCTGAATAGCAGATGATGGATGTCTGCTGGTCTTCAGTCACCATGCTACCTCACACACAAATACTCTGGCAGAAACCTGACTGACGTTACCTGGAGCATCTTAGTCAGTCTAGGATCTTTAATCAGGCCACAACATGTCTAGTGTTTTTGTTTTGGCTGTATTCATTCCTTCCTTTCTGAAATGGCCTTTCAATTCACTTTTTTTTTTGCCTGCATTTGTGGTATATTAGATATACATAGTATATATATGCAGTATATATATATACTGTATATGTATAAATATGTATACACAGTATGTATATATGTATATATGCAAATTATATATACGTATATGTATATGTATATGTATTTCCAGTATGTATATATACTGGACATACATATACATATATATTTATGTGTGTGTGTGTGTGTGTGTGTATATATATATATATGTATATACTGTATATGTGTATATATATATGTGTATATGTATATATGTATATATATGTATATACTGTATATGCGTATATATATATATATATACATATATATATACACATACACATATATATGTGTGTTTATATATATATATATATATATATATATATATAAACATATGTATATATATGTATATGTATGTCCAGTATATATACATACTGGACATACATATATGTATATTAGGGATGCTAATTTTGAAAAATAGGCATAACCAATAACTGACCCTCGTTAACTGATTATTAACTGTTAACCGACAAGATTAGTGCGTTTCATGCATTGGTGCGCCAGCTGCAGTGTATGAGCACAACAGACAACTGAGTCCACAGTTCACCGTCAGGAGAGTTACTGTAGCAGTTAGTAGAGCGTTAGCAGCCCAGTAAAAGTCTCCTCCGCACATTTAGTTTAGTTTAGCAGGTTGTCCGCTGTGTGTCTGTCCAGCGTAACCACACTCTGTCTGCCCGGATTAACCATAGCGATGGTCCGACAAACAGTGTGTGTTTGTGGTACGTTAGCAACTGTAGCTCTGCTGGTAACTTTGTGCTCGCCGCCACCACACACATACGCTCTGTCAGCACGGCGTAACTTCAGCGAGTTTCCGACAGACCGTGTGTGTGGCGGCGGGGAGTGTGGGTTTGTAGGTGGAGTTATAGTTGTGAAAGTAGGTGTATCAGACAGTGTGTGTACAGTTTATTGTCGGTAAATAAATGCGTCGAGGCTACAACTCGCTCCGCTCAATCGAGCTCAAGACGGGAGCCAACTTCCTGTATCTGCAATAGCGGCTAAACGGTTAATTATTAACACCCCTAATGTATATGTATACTGTCTATATACATACATGTATATAGCTACTTACTTAAGAGTCCGACATCAGAACTGCACCCTGACTAGAGTGAATCAAGTATTCAACAAAGCCGTGTGATATACTGTATATATTCAGCTTTTTGCTAAAGCAAATGCTCCAATGCCTGGTATCAGTCTGTGGCCCGAGGGGTTGATAACCACTGGGTTTATTGCTATTTAAAATTAAATTAAATACGACAACGTATAGGCTATAGCCTACTGATCAGCACCAGGAGCTGTCCATAGGATGACCTACAGCGGAGGTTTTCAAACAGGGAGGCGGGCCTCCCTGGGGGGCTCCAAACTGTTTCAGGGGAGGCTCAGTGAATGAAAGTCAAAATACATTACATTAGTCATCAAAAGAAGGTCACATGAATAGCTTAATAGCCTGTGTGATATGGTTAAGCTGAAGAGATAGTTTTGGGGAATTCTACTGTTTTTCCCACTTTCCCAGTCAGTCAGAGTCAGAAACTAATAAATGCCTTAGCACAGGGGTCTAGTCATTAACTGTGTGACATGCATCAGGCCGTTTAATACTGTACTGTCGGTATTAAACAGCCTGATGCATGTTGCATAAATCCATGCAGTTTTCATCTGTAGGCTTTATATTTTTATTTTAAAAGTGCTAAATGTTATATCCAGAGCATTATATATAGCAGCAAACAACTATTTGCTATGCTATATAGTGGAGTAATGTCTACCTGAGCAGAGAATGAAGTCTCTCGACCTCTGCGTGTGTTGTAAATCAAGCTTCTCCTCACTTTGTTTACATAGCTGGTCGGCCAAACATGCTTTTAGTGCCTTTTAGTGCCTGTGAACGTGCCCCAACTGACGGAAGCGTAGCACCCACCCTCCGGTTCCCCCTCAGGCAAAAACTGTTAGCTCCCGTATTTAGCACCTTTAATATATGCATTAGACTTCTGACACATCCCTAGTTTGGATTTAGACCAATAAGTGAAAAATTCGAAATATATTGGGGGCAAAAGACTTTTATGGAAGGCCAGATATGGCCAATGGGTCACTAGTAGAAGACCACTAAGGTAGACAGACCAGTAGAAACTTGCTAACCTAGCAACATTAAAGCTCCAAACAACCCATAATTCAACACTCACCCTCAGAGCTCCATGATTTGAAGCAAATTTTCATAGTGGTCAAACGGCGGTACTACAACTTCCGTGTCCATCACGTGATGCGATTGGGCCCAAAAAGACTTTTCCCATAGACTTACATTGGGAAAGAGACGTCTGTCACTCAGCGGATCTTTTTTTGTAGGTAAATCAACTCCCCAGTATGAACACTTGAACAGTCCTTATTTAGATCATTAGGTCCTAAGAGTTGTAAAATGCACTAATAGCCAGATCCAGAGTTTTTTCTCTCCCTCTGTTCATGTGAATGAGACTCAGACCGAGGCTGGAGCGAGAGCTGGGAGGTGGGGTTAAAGGAAACACTACTGAGCCTGCTCTATTGGCCCAATGGATGCAGAAGATTGCCGGATGATCCGATTAAATCTATACTCGGAAGTCGAACTTTAATTGCTTCATGCGCTACTGAGCAACTCTCATAGGAATGAACGGGAGCCCACCTCCAACGCTGTATCTAGTTCTCTTTATACATCCATGGTCATACCCCTTTCTCTCTCTATCTCTCTGTCCATGTTTCCTGTCTCCTCCTCATTATCATCTGTTTACTATCAGAGGCAAAAATGCTATAAAAAAACAAACATAGGATACTCACTCCATTAACTGAGGAACATCTGCTGTTGGGAATACGCAAATTTTTTTTTTTTTTTTTTTTAGTTTATTAGTTTATTATATCGTGGACAATCCCAATTAATTGACTGTAGCAATAACAGTAAAAAGGGCAGCTTTAGCCAACATGACTAATATCCAGCTGTAGTCCCCGGCCCGATGACAATAGGCACCCTAAAAAGAACAATACATTACAGCACATTGATTAAAAGGAAAGAGTTAAGACAGAGAAGAAACAAGATAGATCAATAAAGATAAAAGAGAACAGTAAAACATCAGTACAATCATGCAGAGACAGCACATATAATCAAAACATACAATAAAACATCAGTACAATCACATTCAGGGATGCAGACAGACAGCACGTATAGACAGGCAGCATCCATGATCATGACGCAAATAACACACAGCCATATGTTAGTGTATGCAGGTGTGATTGTCGGCAAACCATGTTTTTA
>CAKAKR010050046.1:0-19758 GCA_916700685.1 Adelosebastes latens
TTTTTTTTTTTTTTTTTTTTTTTTTTAAAATATCCCTCCAATTATTACAGAAACAACTAATTTTCACTTGTTGCTGAGTAAAATTAATAATAAAAAGCTTTAATTAAAATTACCATACAATTTATGTCAGAACCAACACAACTCAGATTAAGTAATGTTCTAGTGCCGGGTTGCTATAGTTACTGAGTACCCCATGATGAGGTTATGAAGCTCAGTGGAATGCCTCTCGGCCAATCACAGCGCTCGGTTCGAGACGCGACATGTTCTGTTTATTATAATAAAGAAAAGTAGGCCTATACATTTGATTCAGAGTTGTTAAGTAGGTTAATAAAACCCATTAATTGTATTAAAGTCAGGATATATACCTAACAATATAAATAACTGCATTTATTGCAATTATTATCAAGTATTTTAATTGCACGTAATCAAGTCAGGTAGGCCTCTTATTGTTATTTCCTGTTTTTTAAATTATTTTTAATAAATTATTATTATTATTATTATTATTATTATTCGCAGTGGTATTCACATTAACTGTTATCACACATATAGTAGAAATAATAGCCTACTGTATATATATGTTCTTTATGCATGCTACTTAACTTGGTTAATCTTTGCACTCATCGTGTTTAATGACTCAAAATAACGTTGGTTGATTTTGAGTTGCAAATAAGCAAGATATTAAGATAATGCACCTCTCCTATGTGAATGCATAAATAGAATCATAGTGATTCAAATAAAGCCCAAACATTGTGATGTCGGTGTTTCACAGTGGTGGTTAAGTGGCTGTTTCAAACCGCAATAAGCCCGAGGGTTTAGCAGCATCATTCTCTCAGAAAAACCTCTAAAGCTCAAAGGAGCTCAACAAACAACTCTTTCTTAACTTCATTTACATTTTTGGTGGAGACTTTGCAATGTCCAAAACAAGGCTGCTTTCTTTGAAGCTTTGATATGCATCAAAACCCAAAGTGAGGACAAAAGATGTTTGTTTTTCTTCTTCTTTTTTAATTATAACGACCCAACTGTCCATTTTTATGTTTATTTTATTTTATTTTTTAACCTTTTTTTAAATTCAGCATTATAAAAAGATCTCCTTCCTCAACAAAAAATACGCCTATACTGTAAACGTCCATTATTTTGGAATCATTTCATAATTGGTTTTGTATCATTCGACGACTAAATGTCAGATTATAATTTTTGAGATTAATGGACAGAGCTTTGTGTTTTTAGGATAACAGCCATGTGGCGTCAATGCACCCAAGCTGTGATGATCTGATGGGAACAACAGGACGTGGACGACCGAGGAGGATTATCTCTGTGTTTTTGCGTGTTTGGTCCTTGGCTTGTTGTGATGCGAGGCAGAAGTGAAATGCGCGCTGATTAAATGTTATTTTACGTTGAAACTGAGCAGCAGACCTAAAGGGAGTTAGTCACGCTTGGCCTGACTGACGGTGATGATGTTTTCAACAAATCTGATGCTCAGCTTGTAATTTTAATGACATGTCCACTGCTGCAGTGACAACCCACTCAGCTGATGTCAGGTGTAAAGAGTAAATGATCCATGCCCAGACAAATTGAAACATGTCACACAAATCAATGATTTTTTCAATTGTTTTTTCCTATAAACATACTGTCCATATATATAAAACAAATAATTGTGTTTTAAGGCTGCTTTTTGATGTGGCTTTTTCACAATAAATCACCTTTTATTTATACTGAATAGGCTACCAACAGGGCACTATGTTGTGAAAAGAGTGAAAATATATTTTTAATATAAAACATACAAACAACAGTTTCTATTTACATAGTAAAACTAAATATTCCCACTAGACCTTTTTAAGATCACTCAGTTGATGACCATTCAATAAGAATGGTCTCTTGTGGTTTTTCCAAGCATTATGAAGATAAAACAAAATTGAATTTCCAAAACAGTTCCAGTCAGCAAGTCACTATTCAGATTATATTCATATAGGCTACTATAAATTATTTACATTATGTTATATGACCTATATTATGGTAGGCCTATAAGATAATATGAGATATTCCTCTATTAGTCCCACAGTGGGTAAATTTGCAATAACATAAATGTATATTAGAGTATGTTTGTTTATTACTCAGTGGTATAGTGACTTTAACTGCATTTGAATCCCTTATGATATCCCTCTGTTCCTGCAGGACTTTTATAATTCAACATAAAAAAATAAACTTGTGGTTATTTTGTAGAAATTATGAGAGAAATTATGAGAAGAGAAATACACCTATAACTATTATTTTATTGAAGGTCTATTTCAGTTTAAAAAAAAAAATAGCCTCACTGGTTTGTAATCCAGTATCAAACCAAACTACTCAGAGTTTTTGAGAGAATAAAGCCTCCTTGGCCTTATTGACATTATTCACCGGTCTATTCAGACGCGCACATTACAAACAGGTGATTATGGTGGAAAGTAATAAAACAAATGTGGGCTCAGCAGCAATAAAGCGATAAAACACGATGCAGGTTGAGTTAAACTAAGTCAGCTGTATAAGAGTGAAAAACACAGGAATGAACTCACCCTCCAGTCTATCCTCTCCAGTACAGACATCTGCGAGGCTCCGGTCGCAGCGATCAGTCCACCAGAGAGACGCAGCAGAATGAGTGAAACCATCAGAGAGCTGCACGTTGAACCACTTCACCTGACGCAGGCGCACTGCGCATGCGCCATCCAGTGTGATACACCTGAGTGGGATAAATCAAAACAATCCATCTATATAGTTCCTCGATGAAAACACGCATTTGTGATGTTTTATATGAAGCAAGATGCATATTAAAATGGATTGAGGTGAGAAAAGAAGCGCACAAATGTATTAAAAAAACATTATATATTTTTTAAATAAAGCAAACTGAATAAAGATAGAGATAGAATTATTGTTAATCTCATAATTATCTGCTACTGTTGAGTAAAAAAAAAAAAGAAACAATGTCATAAAGTGTAAGAAAAGGTGTGAATAAGACTTGGGGAAATTTCAAGATGAGGTAATTCCACCCCACAAAAAGCCACATGGCCTCAGGCTGACCAAAAGAATCTGCTTTCAAAAACCACTGAGGCTTTTTAAGGCCTAAAATGGCTCTGGTTATCTGATCTCCCAAATACTTTAGCTTAAAGTAATGAACAGATCAAAGTGTCTTCGCTATGTGGTGGAGAATGTAGCTTACACATCTTGTTCTGAGGAAAAATAACCTGCAGACACCTGCCATGAAATAAAGCCTCATCAAACAATGCAAATAATTAGGACTTATAATGGAAACAACTGTGCGTGTTTATAGCCTATTAACATTTTCACATTTCTAAAAAAATAAATAAACATTTTAATTCCTATTTCTAATGTTCTTTTAATCTATTTTGCCTTACTTGCAAAAGACCAGGTCTATTTTGTGTTCTTGAAAAAAAATATTTATATATATATATTTGAATAAACAATATTTATGCTATGTATATGGTCTTAATGAATGAAAGTTTAACATCAATGCTATTTAAAATGTTATTGTAGTTTTTTACAAATTTGCATTTATGTTATAGCGAGTGCAAATGTTCAGATACATCTATTTGAAGATGCGTTCAACTACTGCAACTCCCATAGTCCTTTTTTATTTTTTTAGGCCATCACATTTGCTATTGCAGGGTTTGGTAAATGCATCTTTAAAAAAACATCCATTTAAATAAAAAAATGTATCTCCCGAAATTATAGGGCCACCTTAAAACCAATCCTGTGCTTTGAAAAAAATGCTATTGAAATATATAAAAGCAACGGAAGGGCAGCTAGAAAATGCATGTCTTTGCTCCTGCGCAAAGACAAAGAGTGTCTTTGATTACTATAAGAGATCAATTTAAAAAAAAAAAAAAACTTTCATGAGCTTATGTGGTTCTTATTATTGATGCATTATTTCTCTGAAAACCACCTATTCGATGATCTAACGTGCGCAGCAAGATATATATATACATCAACAACAAACAGAAAAACAACATGCCTTAGACTGCTGCTGGATGAAGACAAGAGGACGCAGTGTTTATTTAAATTTGAGCCACAATGATTGGATTATTTATGGTGTAACTTACATTTAATGAGAAGCAGGCAGACTCCCCTTTGTGTGTTTTCTCTTTCTACCCTTCGACCAGCTCCAGTCTGTAGAATCACAGTGATAAAGATGACTCTGCTGCTGCCTGCTGGTTGCATCCTCACATTACCACAGTTCACTATTTGGATCTAGTTTATCTTAACTCATATCGACAGTAAAATATTCATATAATTTACCAAGTGCATTTAATCAAGTGCTGTACTTAAGTACATATTTAAGGCACTTGTACATTATTTGAGTTTTTCCACTGTATACTTCTATAATGTACTTTTTACTCCGCTACATGTATTTGACAGTGAATAAAAGTCTAAATTAGCTCCAGTTTACAACTGTTAAATGCTACACATTAATGCAAGATGTAGGTGTTATTTTAAGAATAAATATCTGTCGTTAAAAAAATCCTGAATGTATAATTATATAAACATTAATTTAAAAAATTTAACCTGACACAAGATGTCACCAAAAAGTCCATTCTCAGTGTTTGTGCTAGAGGTTTCAAGTTTTCAAGTTTATGCAAGTGGCATATTGGACCATGATTGGATTGTTAACTTGTCCTAATGTCATAAAGTCCTGCTCATATACACGTACATGTTTTAAACTGAGATTTACGGTGAGTGTGTAACATTTTCAATGCATTACTGTTACTTGTAATTGAGTATTTTTACAGTTTTGCCATTTTTACTGAAGTAAAAGATCTGACTAGGCTACTTCCTGCACCACTGGGCTATCTGATTATTTTGATCTCCTATATTGTAAGAAGACATTAGTGGACATCTGCCCAAGACCATATGTGTGGCAGCAACCAAGCAACTGTTTTAGTAATATTAATTGAGAGTTAGATGCTGCCAGCTTGGCGTCCTGATCAACACCCTGAACACTAAACCTCATAACGGTTGCCGCTTTCACACCTCTTACATGTAAACACGTCAGCTGCCGCATATGAGCTTTATATAGTTTGTTTTTGGTGTGAATTTTCCCTTGAAGAGCACAACAGGGAGTTGTTGCTGCTGTCATCACAGGTAATTATTGCCCTTCCTTGCACATAGAGCTTTGTGTAACCAAGCTTTACATTACTGGGAAACTTGCTGTGCATTTTACTTGTAATACAGGCTGCACATATGCACAGAGAGGGGAAAAAAATGAATTGAATAGGACTGAATAGAAATTTATTTTGGTATTTGCTTGTTACACATGAAAAAAGAAAAAGAAATGGAGGAACACATTTTGTATCTTCTTTCAAAAAAAAAACTGTCTGATGAAGAACATGTAGGAAATACGATAATTCAATGTCACTGCATTTTGCTATTAAACTGGGAGCTAACAGAACATATTTTGTTATTTTTCATTTCAAATGTCTTCCAAAAAGGAGAAAAACTGTGAAGACAGTTTCAAGCACCTTGTTTGGGAAAAAAAAAATATTGAAGCTTGTGGTGCTCAAGAATGAGAAAGATCACTGATCTATTGTCCTGTTACACTACAGCTACTATGTTGTGTGCTTTTGTTCATTAATGAGTATCAAAAGCTTCAATAAATAAGCAACACGCTTTAATCTGTCTTTATGTTGTTAATCAAATTTTTTAACAAACTTTTCAAGAAATCAAATAACTAATATAATGAATACAAATTACTTGATTGTCCTCTCCTAAACATGTTAAATATGTTATATAAAGAAAAAAATGTGGGACATTGCTGGAGCTTATAAGGGGAAAAAAAAATGTGTCCATAGAAAATAATTACTGAAGACTAGGGAGCTGCTTTAAAGATGTAGAGCTGCTGCATTTTTTTTTTTTTGCATAAACTGAAGAGTGAAATCAAGCCAATATACAGTATGATCCCACACCATGTAGAGATCCCTTTAAAAGCCTGCTCTCTGTCCACTAGGAGACAGCAGAGTGACAGAGATACCAAAGTCCCCCTAGCATCAATTCTCAGAGCTCTTGTGACATAGAACATGCTGAGAGAATACATGGGGGAGTCTGAACAGCTTGGGGAGCCATTAACAAAATGTTCACAACATGTAAACACTGAGCTACTGGGGATTGAGGAGACAAGTTGGGAACGAGTCCGAACGTTGGTGACTTTATTAGAGGTCATGTGGGCTAATGTGTGTGTGTTGGAGCTGGGTATGTAGAATTAGGTTTATCAGTAATGGGTCTTTAATGGGTCACAATTTCTGGAGCAATCTAAAAATGGTGATCTTGGCTCTGAGTGATAGTTACTAGAAGTGATACGGGGTGTGGGTGACCCAGTTGGATGTCTGATCTTTAGTGCGCTTGGCGGAGCTGTGGGTGGTGAACAGGGATTTGAAGACCTCTGACTTCTCCGTCATCTCCTGGATGGACCTTTTGGTGGCGGAGGATGTCGAAGACTTGGTGTCTTTAGAGGAGCTGGAGGATCCGGAGGGTCCGGCCACATCTAGGTGGTAAAAATTGGAAAATGACAGGGTGAACAAAAACAGCAGGATGAAAATAAGAACAAAGAAAAACAAGGCAAAGAATGAGACAAATTTAAGGAGAATATAATTTTTACTTATATTCAAACCAGCATTTTTTTTTCGCTTTTGTTCTGATACAGTTTTATAATTCTATGTTCATTTTGTTCGATAATAAACAAATGATCTCACTGGAGTGATATTTATTCTCTGAACATATGACTGGAAAACTGATGTGTTAAGAACAACAGGCCAGCAGGGCACTTGAGCAATTCTGTAGTGTGGTATTTAAGCTCTCATTAAAGACATAACCTGATGGACAGCTGATTATATGCACTACTAGGTTATCCTTTTTTAAATTATCTGGCAACAATTCAGAGAGAAAACCTGTCCATTTTAACCCCCTGAGACCCGCAGGATCCCAACAGACTTTACTGTATTTTAGCAGGTTCAGTTTTAGAGCTGGATTGAAGCTACAGATATCATATGAAACTAGAAAACCTAAGGGATTTGATTGAAATTTTAAAAAATCCGACGACACCGCATCGGACCCGGCTGCTATTCGATTTTCAGAGGTTGTAGTGGGCTCATTGGCATGCCCATTTTATGATAATCACATGCAGTTTGGGTTAAAAAACATGCAGTTTTTTTAATGCAGTATGAATGTGTTATTTCGCCTATTCTCAAAATGGTGTATTTGAATATTTTCTGCATACTGGGGTCCCTAAACAGTTTTGGAATTACATAAATTGGGTATGACTGTAAAGTTGAGACTCTTGTGGATCCAATGAGCCCAACTGTATTCATGTGTGATGATGTCAATCCCCATAGTAGCCATTTCATTGTAGTGAGACCATTTTTTTTTTTAACTTGACCTCACTGTATAAAATGACCTGTGGTGACCTCTAGGATAATCACAGCCTCATGAACCTTTACAGCCACAAACTAGAGACCTAGGGCATACAGAGGATGGATGGCTTTTCAAGGTCGATTGACATTAAGAGGGTTTCTGAGCAGTTTCCAGAACAGAAGTGCTCGCCATCCAATCGCCGAAAAATGCAATTCTTGCAGAAATCTGCAAATGTCAAAATATTTTGATACCAAATCACAGCATGGCTTTTTCTATGGTGTTCCTCAAAGCCTTGGTGTCTTAATGTGGTATTTTGGAGGGATCGTTGATCATTTTTATCAATTCTCGATTGGTAAAAAAAAGTTAAATTTAGCACCAAATCTGTGTAACAAATGGTATCAACTCAAAACATGCTGCAACAACTTATGAGACATAAGAGCATGAAAATGGCCATCATATTCTTCTTTCATAATGTTCTAAACCCTTACACACTTTACAATTAATTTTAATCAAATATTTATTTATTTATGATTAATGACTAGAACAACTTGACACACAGTGCTGAGCTGCATCTCAAATTAATCTTCAGGTTCCTAGCTTTCAGATGATGTACACCACTTCTATGTGACATCTACTGTTGAGCTGCTATCCCCCCCTAAAGAGCCCCTGTACCCCTCTAAAAAGACAAAAATGGGTCTATGAAAAGAGAGGTGAAGTGGAAAAGGTTAAAGAGAAATCATAGTTTACCCTAGATTTTGTGTTTTATATGACATCCAGCCAAAGCATTTTGAAATGCTCCTTGGTGTTTACGGTCCCCATTGAAGACACAACCTAATGGCCAGCTGATTATATGCACAACTAAGTTATCCTTTTTTTATTATCTGGCAACGGTTCTCTTTGAGAATGACTGCCATGCTGTTTGAAGGTGGGGAAGACTTCTTACAATAATTCTGGCAGACATTTTATGCTCAGCATTATCAAATTTAGAGGTTAAAGATGCGAAATTTCAAATTTAGAGCATTAATATGGCAGCAAACAGCCATTGTCTATGTAAAGATATAGAGGAGTAATGTCTACCTGAGTAGAGAATGAAGTCACTCTCCCTCTGTGTGTGTTATAATCTGAGCTTCTCTGTGCTTTGTGTATGCCCCACTGGCTAGCTCATGGCCGCCGCTCTGCACTACGCACATACGATAAAAGAAAAGTGTGGTTAGCTACCTGACTGGCTGCTTTCATCACCATTTTGTAGTGAGCTCCCCGTTACATCCACTTGTGGAGAAAGTGTGTCATCTGTGGGAGGAAACAAGAGTCAGACAGTTTGATTAAGACAGGAAACTTCATTCAATGCTTTGTTCAAGTATGAAATAGTTCTGATGTCAGAAAATGTTTATAATTAGATAGAAATCATATATAATAAATCAAAACTTGATAATGAATTTCAAATGGTTACATAAAAGGTTTCTCATTCAAGTTTAATTTATTCTTTTTTTGTTGTGAACATCCTAAAGAATACATTTATTTTTTTAATTCAACTAGAAGCCGTGTATCTACATGGAGAGTTTGTAATAATTGTCAGTTTTCTGATGTTTTATCTGATAATAAACCTTTACAATCTAAAATAAGCTTTACACCAGCCGGAAGAGAAAAGCTGCACTTCGAGCTTTTTTTTTTACTGTTTCCTGGAAACTTTTTGATATCAGTAACAAACATCAAGTGTTTCTCAGCCAGCATCCTGCTCACTTTTGAGGCGAGTACCCTGTGCTGTTCTGGAGAACTAAACAGGAAACCACACCATCTCCTAGAAACAGAGCACTAGAAGTCTCTGATCTAAGATTGTTCCACTATAACTATTTATAAGATTGGCATTTCTTTGCTTATTCACCAGACTCAGGAAAGAAAATCCAAATTAGGATAGTAATAATACACATTACAGCTACAAAAGAGACCAAACTCTATGATTAATCCAAAACTATTCCCCTAAGGGTGCTTTCACACCTAACCTGTTAAAACAAACTCAGGTCTGTGTGCTCGATTAGCACGGTTTGTTTGGGCTGGTGTGAAAGCTGTCAATTGAACCCTGGTGCGGACCAAACAACCGAACCGAGATCACTTGAAAAGGTGGTGATTGTGAAATCTGTTCAGGAAGCAATCTTATAATGCATGTGTATTATGCAAACATTTAGTATGCATGTCAGTGCGGGGATTTTCCCTGAACAAAAGCCGTTAAAACTGCTGTGCTTGTATCGGGCTCTGTGTACTTTTTCCAGTTCATTAAATCCATTAAAAAGCATGTAACAGCGATCCCACAGTAATACGCCCCGAATCAGCACTGTACAGGACGGCTCCTTTTCGTCCTGTCTCTACCTGTTAGTCATTATTCATAACATGCGGTCGATTTGCAGTCTAATAATACTAATAATGCTTATAATCAGTTATTAATCAAATAAGATAAATACACACAGAAGCATCAAAGTGCTGCATAAACTTCTGTCAGTCACCAGAATTAAATTTTCCCACGTGGGTCCTGATGACGCAGGTTGACAATCGGCAAAATAGTCCAATCAACGAGTTACCTGTCGGTCTTTATAACTTCGTTGTTTACTCCTCTTGGATGGTTTGTAAAAAGTCAGTGTGAACAGGAACCGGACCAGAACCAACATTCAACACTGTACCATTTGTTTTCCCCTTGGTCCGGACCAAATGAACCAAACTACAGATGTGAAAGCACCCAAAGTCTTCTGTCACTACATGACAGAATGGAGCAAATATGATTAAAAAAAGTTATTTTTATAAAACAGTCACTATATCCTGACAGTAGTGCATGAGACAGGTAATCTGAAAAAAATCATCTGTCCTCCGGTGCTCCTAATGGCATCTGCAAGATTTCACAGACCGGAGGAAAACAACCAATCAGAGCCGAGCTGGAGTCCGCCGTCTCTGAGCAGCTGTCAATCACTCACAAACTCTGATCAAACGGTCAAACTAGGCAGCGCTGATCAAATATGAATCAATATTCTGTTACTGTAATGCCTATTTCTTGCCTCAAATGTTTTCAGAAACATCTTGTTGTGTACTGTTTAGCTGTAAAATGAGAAAGTTTGTGACCCGGCAGCCATGTTGCGATCAGTTGAGGAAATACCAAGCACCGCCCACCAGCCGGAGCAAACTTTCTCATTTGTACACTACAAGATGATTCTGAAAACATTTGAGGTGGGAAATGGGCATTACAGTAACAGAATATTGATTCATATTTGATCAACGCTGCCTAGTTTGATTGGAGTTCGCGAGTGATTGATAGCTGCCTCCGTTGAATGAACAGCCAATAGGAACGCTCTCTCAGAGCCATGTGGAGGTGCAGAAGTCTAGCTATCTCTCAGAACACTTGAATTATAATATGCTGAAAGGTTATTATGGAATTTTTGCCCAATGATGACAAAAACATTCTGCCTACTGCAGCTTTAACAAGAGAGATGATGACTAATTAGCCTGAAAATGTCAGGTTCCCACAACAAGTATGAAGGAAAAATAGATGCAGTGAGCCTATGGAATATGGCCAAAATAGTTTAGAAAACCACGTCTGACACATCACCGCAAAATCACAATAAACTGAAGGAATGATGTAATGGGGACACTGGTCATGGGAGTAGAGAAAGTCGGTTTCCTGTTGGTGACACCAGCGCCTGAAACAAAGAGCGCCTCCGCTAACATCATGAAAAAATGAATACGCTTTTATGAAAAAAAAATTACCTTCACGGAAAAAGAACAGATGAGACATTTCACAAAGCAAAACCCACATATTTAGTGTGACTATTAGATTCTTATCTTCTGGCTTAGGGCAAAGTTATATACATCATCCACCTCTCAGAGCAACATCTAAAGATAGCTGCAATATCTACAGACTCAAGTCGTTTTTATAGTAGACAATGGTGTCATACTGTGTTTTTCTAACACATTATTGTATTTTTCCATCTAAATATTTAATACACAAGCGAGTTAAATGTTTGAATAACCCCGCTAACTCCACTACAGCACATTTAGAACATCATCCAGATGAACAGGTAAAGGTTATGTTACTTGTTTGGTTTTGATCAGATTTGTCTCAACATGATGTATGATGCCTCAACCAGGCTTTACACCTACCTTTTGATTCCGATGGTGTGGACACAGCTTCAACTGCTTTGCTCTTCTTTGATTTCTAAAAACAGGAGGGGAAATGTATTGATTACAAAACTTTCAAAACTTTTTTTTTTTTTTTTTACTTGAAAAATTATTCCAAAACAAGTATTTATGATTGGGTGTATCAGTTTACAATAATCACACATTTTGTCCCAGTGAAGACAAATACTATTCAAAGATAACAAGTCACTCTCAAGAACCCAATAAAATATTGTATAGTTTTATTCAACGCCAACAACAACCCACTCTTATCACATCATCATTGTGGATTAGTTGTAATTCTGTTCAGATTAAAACCCACCTTGGTTTTGGCTTTGGTCCGCCTCTCTCCCATCTTCTCCCTTAGCTTCTCCACCTCCTCCTTAGTGCCATTGAGCACAACAAGATCCTCATACTTAAACGCGTCCCCACACTAAAACACAAACATGACAGCCCAGATAAGAGATACTGACTGACACAGTAGAAAAAAAATCCAACAACATTAGAGACAGTTCATACTCATCATAAACCCTAAAAACTTGACAGGTAAGAAGAATTATTATTGAAGTTTGTGTTATATATATGTTAAGAAGTTTGTCTGAAGTAATGAGCATCAACTTGACCCTTTTACATATGTGTATGCGTGTATTTGTTATAGTGTATCATATACATATCGATACTGAATATTTCAAACGGTTTTCGATCCTCTTTTCAGTATCGATACACGAGTACCAGCTGCACTTTCTGCTCTCTCTTCTCTCTGAGAGCGAGTTCACACACACACATTGCTATTTATCTTTTAATAATAATCTAAAATTGTAGTGCCCTCAATGTTGTGTCAATTTTTTCCCATGGTATCGAAAATCAATATTTTTAGGTTAGGTTAGGTTATATTTGTTGTCTCACGAGGGGAAATCTGTTTTGCAGCCAGGGTACACATGAAAACAAAATACAAAAAGACAACAACAATGACACATCAACACAATAAAACACAGAGCCAGATCAGGGAATGGAAATTTGCACAGAAGTACACATATACAACCCTGCAAATACAATATGCAAATGTAGAAGTGTGCAATAGTGCAAGGGATGTGCAAAAAGTGTTCTCTGAGCAGCTGTCAATCACTCAAACAACCTCCGATCAAATGGACAAACTAGGCAGCGCTGATCAAATATGAACCAATATTCTGTTACTGTTACATGTTGATAAGAGTATTAAATACTTGATAAATCTCCCTTTAAGGTACATTTTGAACAGAAAAAAAGGGTGATTAATTTGCGATTAATCGCGATTAATCATGGACAATCGTGCGATTAAATATTTTATTTTTTTCTGAGCCGCGGTCTGCCCGCTGCAGATGACATGCTGGAAACAGTCTGCAGAGCCCCTTAAGCCCCGTCCCTGCCGCTGCAAAGAGCGCTGTGTCCTTGTTTATTCAAAGTCTACTAAAATTGAATGTGTCGCATTTACAAATTGCACCAAATTCGAACAAAGCACTCTCTTGGGTCCCCAGCAATACATCCGCCAAGTGTGAAGTTGATCGGACGAGCAGTTCTTGTGATACGCTTATTTACAGTTTGTGACTGAGAAGGACATGTAATGTGTTGACAGGATTCTCCCCGTCCCCTACTTTGACAAAAACATTTCACAAATATAGATTTGGGTGTTAGGCTAGTTTAAAGATGTATTTCTCTGAAAAAGTTAACCCAATTTCTAAAAAAAGGCATCATCTGGTTACATCTACACCACATTCAAATGTGTCAAGCCTCTTAAGTTCATGACATGATTAGGTGAAAAGTCCACAAAGCCCGCTTTAACAAGGTTCAGGTGCACGACAGATGAGGAGATGTTGCTTTGACTTGCAAAGCAATGTTTTGTATATCCAGCTTGATGAAACTCCTTAAAATTGTTTGTACCTTTGGTTGAGGTACCTGTGGCGGGAATACATGGACTGAAATGGCAATTAGTAAAATAAGTCAAGCTATTTTCCATACCTTATGAACACATTTATGAATGATCAACACCCAGACCATCTCCCTGCCACTTCACTTCCATTTTCACTTTATTTGCATGCGGGCTGCATTGGTTTACTTTGAGAGCGAAACCAAACTCAAAACACAGCGAAGCAGATGGAAACAGGCAAATTCAACTTCAGATTCGGTCAGACAGACACACGTCAATTCATGGTGTATAGGGATGCAGTAACTATTTTCAAATATTTTAACCTGCCAAACATCCAGTCAGGATCGTCGATTCTACTGATTCTACTGTTAAATCCACTTTAATGGACCAGTATACAGATTTTTAGGCATTTTCCTTTTTAAAAGGGGAACTATGATATTAGTAAACATGAACAAATCTCTCCCAAATCCAAAACCTAGAGTGCTAAAACTCAACCTTGTGATGTCATAGGGTATAAAGTGTGGAGCTGCTCCATAGACAATGAATGGGGAGAGATGTTCTAGTTGACACTGAGAGCACCCAGGGGGATGTTCTGAGTATATGGGTGCATTTTCTGTTTCACAACTGAGATCACTACAATAGAATAAAGCTCATTTGTGTATAAAAAAGAAAAATATTCTGTGAGTCCACAAAATCAGCCTCCCGTTCATTGGCTTCGTCCGAAATCACATAATATGTACTACATCCCCAATATACAGTATGTACTATCGTTCAACATACTTTTTTTGGGAATAAACAGTAGTATGTATCATTTCGGACGCACTGAGCAGTTATTTTACGCCGTCACTTCCTGAGGGCCTCCTTGCCGGTTGGAGACATGGTAACCATGGTAACCCGTGGCAACTTCATGTGACCAAAACGACGGTTTGTGAGAATCGAAGTCGGAATTAATTTTAAATATATATTACGCCTAGCAAAGTGAAATGTTATACTCACACTTATACTTACTTATGGATGTTACAAAGCTTTCCGTCAAAATCTGTTATGAACGTTGTCGTCACTACCGTATTGCATTGTGGGATATTTATGCCGCCGTATTGTCCAGTGTTGCATACTGTAATATTTCACCTGAAATAGTTTGCAATTTGCCTACTGTTGGTTTCATACAAACACAAGGTTTTGGACAAACTAAAAAAATCTCCCATACTGTTTTAGCATATAAATAGCATGTTAGTGTGGAATTTCGGACGCAACTTTGTGGGAAAAGCATGTGGGAAAAGTGTGGGAAAGCATCAATACAGAGGAATTAATAGTCCCAGAAGCATGAGATGCCAGGGGACTGGACATCTAAGAACCCGTTATTAATGGGAACCGGTTCTCTATTCCCATCCCTATCGTTTTCCCTGTATGCCAAAGTGAGACTTTGAGACTTCCTTCTCTGGTTTCTGGCTTTGATAAAGAGGAGCTCATGTTCACAACTATTGACTGAACTTATAGGCCGTGGAAATAACATATTGGAATTCTTAATTTAGGTGCTATTCCCCTTTAAACAGAAACTGATAATGGTAAACAAACTGCGGCAGCTATAGAGTACTTTGTTTCACTAAATCAAAAAACGTCTTTGTTGAAGACCTAACTGAATTATGGTGGTTAATTTATCATTTTTCACAGCCTGTTAATTCAGCACTAAAATGGTAGATATGTTACGTATTTGATTTGCCCAAAACAGTTTGTAAATTGTTAACAGAAATGGAATATAGCAGAGGGCCAATGCATCACTGGGAAACCCTCACTCTCTGAAAAAAAACAATCATTAAACACTGCTGTATTCCTCTAGGTCAAGCTAAGTGGATTGCAAACATCTCTATTTCATCATTCACTCAAAAGTACTACAATAAGCAGCATGACTGCATCAAAAAAAAAAGGAAAAACACACCCATATGCAAACACAAATATTAAACCCCCCAGAGTAACCAGCAGGGGGGATCCATTGTGTTGCCGTAATGCAGGCTCAGTGGGTGTGAACTCCGGCCATGTGCTCTGTTCAACACAAGAGGGATAATCTCAGAAGCTGACCAAGCAGCAAACAAACTCTGTGTGTGCTGCTCTGAAGTCAGTCACTCTGCCGCTGCTATTACCGCAAATGACACAGACCACCGGCGAGCTGAGAACCGTGTCATCAAGTCAGTGAACAACAAGTCAGCCAGAATCCTGCTTCAGCACTTAACCAGCTAGAAGAAGAAGAGTGGTGAACGGGACAGAGAGAGACGGCACTCAGTGGAGAGGCACTATGAATAATTCAACGCGTGTGTCTCTAATTGTGCAGATGAACTGGGATTAAAAATCAATTCGAGAGAAACCTCAAAAATAATGGAAAGCGAGCAAGAGGACAAAAAAGAAAGATACAACACACAAGTGAGTAGGAAAGTGTATGGGGGAGGAGTGGAAAAACCTTAGGGAAAGAGAGAGTGTGTGTGTGTGTGTGAGGTGGGTCAGGTGCGTGCGTGCGTGCGTGCGTGCGTGCTACTGCTGGTAACCAGGCAGGGACGGCCCTCGTCTCGTGGGGATGCAGGGGGAGCGCCTTAATCAGCAATGCATACAACAAGAGAAAAAAAAAAAACTCGTATGCAAAGCACTCTGTCTCACTCTGTCAGGGTCTCGAGCTCAGAGAGCACAGTCTCCTACTCTCTGTGCAAAACAACCCTGTATCAACCAAGTTTATGTCAAATATATGACAGAAACAACCACTACTACTACTACTCCTGCTGTTGTTGTTCCTGCTGTTGTTGACAATGGCGCCAATGGACATGACTTGTGTTCTCCTCCGGACTCTGGATGGATTGTAGTAACAAGCTCGGAGTAGCTGTTTGGGTAACAATGATCGGAACAGGCGCTGATGTCTAATGTTTTACTTCTTGGCCATACGGACTACAGACTGAACTGCCTCGAAGGTAAATAGCTCACCTTGCTCTGTCTTTGGCATTCTGTTTTTACATACTATATCTGCCTGTGTGTGTATGTGTGTTTGTGTGTGTGTATATGTGTTGCATTGATACAAGATTTAGATGTTTGATCTAGTGAGCAAACATTAAAAAAAGATATAATCTCAAAATGAATGTTAGAAATATGAAATGATTATTATCTAAAACCACAGACCTAAAAATACCACTAAAAGCAATCAAGCAACAACTATTACTTATTCACATGCTTGGTTGTAGTTGTTTTTTTGTGTCTGTCTCAGTGTCGGTGAAGGAAGGTGTGTGTGTGTGTGTGTTGGCGACATCTCGACAGAAGATTAGAAACGTACATATTTCCATGGCAGGCCCCCTATGGATATCTGTATCTTTGGTGTTGTTTTCAAGAAGAGCAGACTTGAACAGCATCACTGACATGGGATTAAGACCAGTCCTCAGAGACGCTGTTCTCTGCTCGGATTGCCCTCTAATACTCCTATAGTCTCTAGTCTCTGCTTCATAAAGAATAATCTGCTCACTGGTTCAACTGATAACAACTTTTGAGTTGTTGTATCCTGCATTATGTTTCATTTAACTATTACTATACTACTATAAAAGTGCGTGACTTTCAGTAAAATGAGAACTTTATTACAATAAAAACACTTGAAAAAGGCAACTTGTGATTAACTTTTATAAAGAAAGCGAGATTGATGTCAAGTATTAGGAAGGTTTCGGGAGTTTGGCATAAAAATGTTACCCTTGGACATGTGCCATTACCCAAACTAGTTTGTTTTAATAACTGTTCTGTCAGAAACAATTGAGGTGCCCTGAGAATGCCTTATATTAAGAAAATAGTCAAAAATAGGTCTTTTTGACATACTGTATAGTAGTCCATAATAATAGTAATTAATTCTCCTTTCAAAATGGTAGGCTATTTGTGCCTCTATATCAAATACCACTAAGCAGTTTGGGAGGTTCAGAGTGTCCTTATGAATATTGTGTTTTATATGACAAACCGAGACTGCAGGACATCACACCTATTACTCGGGTACTGCCCTTCTCTCAACTATTGTCTAGTCAGTCTGAAACCTATTCTCAAATCTCACAAAACATGTTGTTTGTTTACTTATTGCTATCTGTTGAACCTTGCACATGTCACTCCTGAAGAATTTCTGAGTTTTCAGACGATCCACCAAAGCTTGTTCAGAGAGTCTATATAGCATGTTTCAATTAAAGCTGCATTTGATTTCATTATTGCTGTTTTTCAGTGAATGACAATTAATATAAATTATTTGTTTAAATCTATGAAAAAAAATATAGACTTTTTTGTCTGCAAAATGTATCAGCTAATTTCATAATAATATGAAACAAAAGAAAGCAAACGATAACCAGAAATTGTCTGTTATTTGTACATGATAACTGTCTAAAAATTATAAGTAAAATTATAAATACATTTCCTATTGATCAACTAGAACACTGCAAATTTCCCCACTGCGGGACTAATAAAGGATTATCTTATCTTATCTCCCTTATCTTATCAACTAGCTAATCATTTCAGAAATAGTTAATGCATGTTCCTGAAATGAAAATATAGTAATAAATAACTAATAACTAAATAATCCAAAAAATCCATGACTGAATTTAAAAAGATTTAAGTATTCTACACTTTGTCAATTTGTTACTCTGCACCATTATAAAAAATCAGACTAAATGAAGATCCTATATAATTTACTTCAGGAATGCTACTTTTAAATGTTGTGTTTCAGAAAGATGAACCAGAGACAGTGTGTTGGCAGTTAGGCGTCACATCTGAAATAACAGTTATTAATAGACTAAATTCGGTACACTAAACTACATTTCTTGATCTAAAAACTGGCTTCATCAATTAGTGCTAACCTACATATTTAACCCTATTTAATATCCCTCAGGGGTTCAACACCCTACTGCAAATAACCAATGTGGATGTCTTTATTGCAGGAGTTTTATCTGTGGTGGTGCTGTTTGGATACGGTGAAGTGGGGCTATTATGCGCCAGCTTGAGGGGACGAAATGCAGCTTCTTGTTGTGCCTGGGGATGAGTATTATTATCTGTTCAGTCATTTACATGAGGACCAGGATGCCAACAGAGCCCAAGCCAGAGCCTCCAAGTTGCAGGCCCTTCTCCGCTGAATGTAAAGCTTTGCTGCCCGGCATGGAGGAAGGAGAGGAGTGGTACCGCCGTGACTGCCAGGTATGTTTATTAAGGCTGTAATCGATTAGAATATTTAATCGCGATTAATCGCAAATTAATCGGACATTTTTAATCTGTTCAAAATGTACCTTGAAGGGAGATATGTCAAGTATTTGATACTCTTATCAACATTGGAGTGGGCAAATATGCTTGCTTTATGCAAATGTCTGTATATATTTATTATTGGAAACCAATCAACAACACAAAACAATATGGTCAAATATTGTTCAGAAACCCTCACAGGTACTGCATTTAGCATATAAAATATGCTCAAATCATAACATGGCAAAACTCAAGCACAACAGGCAATAACAGCTGTCAGTGTGTCAGTGTGCTGACTTGACTATGACTTGCCCCAAACTGCATGTGATTATCATAAAGTGGGCATGTCTGTAAAGGGGAGACTGGGGATGCACCGATACCGATACCGGATTGGATATCGGCTAATATTGACTCAAATAGCTGGATCGGGTATCGGTGTGAATGGGGCTGTAATATTTCATGCAATTCTATATTTATATACTATATACAGTATATACTGGAATTTTAATTCCTGTTTTAGTTTTGACCAATTTCTTGCTGCATTAAAAAGGTTTACACTTGAATTATAATCCCTGTTAATTTCTAGGATTTTTTTTACCAAGTTGCTGGTGTACAATTTATTATTTTAATAATAAATTACAATTCAGTAAATTTACATCTATGTATTTATTTCTTACATTTTGTTTTTCAAAGTTAGGAAAGCAATATTTAAGTCAAGCCTGATGTTGCCTTACACATAAAAGAATGATCCCAGTCACTTCCACACAGTGAGACATACAGCTAATTTATTAAAGACTGGTATTGGATCGGTACTCGGTATCGGCCGATACCCAAAGCCCAAGTATCACTATCGGTATTGGGACTGAAAAAGTTGGATCTGTGCATCCCTAGGGGAGACTCGTGGGTCCCCACAGAACCCATTTTCATTCACATATCTTGAGGTCAGAGGTCAAGGGACTCCTTTGAAAATGGCCATGCTAGTTTTTCTCGCCAAGATTTAGCATAGGTTTGGATATGGTTATTTAGCCTCTTTTGCGCCAAGCTAGTATGACATGGTTTGTACCAATGGATTCCTTAGATTT
>CAKAKR010050046.1:19778-56485 GCA_916700685.1 Adelosebastes latens
ATATATATATATATATATATATATATATATATACACACACACACACATAAATATATATAACTTATTTTTATTGTCTGTTTGTTTTTTAAATTACTTTTGTTTTTGTATTCATATTCGTAACCGCCCCTTTAATACTTGCTTTGCTACCTCAAACTTTCTCTCGTTGCCCCATGTCTTTTGATTGTTTTGTTCTGTTTTTAAAAAGTGCTATATTAATAAAGTTATTATTATTACTATCATTATTATCATTATATACACACATATACATATATATTATATGTATACTCTACATATACATATATATGTACTATCTTACTGCATTTCTAAAATCTAAGTTAAACTGAATAAGTATTCCGACAAATGTGAGTAAATATTCTAGTAAAAAAAATGACAGGCATAGTGTTAATATATCTTTTTTCTGTCCATAGGTGGAAAGCTTTATTCTGAATAGTCGCATGCAGTGTTCCAATTTGACCAGAGACCTACACTTCATCACAAGACCTCTAAGTCGCGAGGAGGAGGACTACCCTTTAGCATTCATTGTGACTGTTCACAAGGAGCTGGAGCTATTTGTGCGCCTGTTGCGGGCCATTTACATGCCACACAATGTCTACTGCATTCATGTGGATGATAAGGCCTCGCTGGAGTACCAGGCGGCTGTACTGAAGCTGGTCAGCTGCTTTAAAAATACCTTCCTCTCCAGCCGCAGCGAGACAGTGACGTACGCTGGGTTTTCCCGCCTTCAAGCGGATTTGAACTGCATGAAGGATCTAGCAAAGTCCGAGATAGGCTGGAGGAAGGTGGTGAATCTCTGTGGACAGGATTTCCCTGTCAAGAGCAACCTGGAACTGGTGCGGTACATGCAGAGCAAAGAGTGGAGGGACAGAAATATGACGCCCGGGGTCAAGCAGCCACTGTCTATGAGGCACAGGACACAGTTCCAGCACAGGGAGATAAAGGGCTCACACATAGCTCGGAAAGGGTTGGGAGCGAAGAAAGGTCCTCCTCCACACAATCTGCAAATTTATTTTGGAACAGCCTACTATGCTCTCACAAGGGCTTTTGTAGACTTTGTTCTGAAAAGCCCAATAGCCCAGGACCTCTTGGAGTGGTCCAAAGACACGTTCAGTCCAGACGAGCACTACTGGGTGACACTCAACCACATCAAAGGTAAACTGCCTGTTTCAAATGGGTACACTACATGTGGTGGGAAGTTCTGCAGCACAAATCCTAGAATACATCTATTAATTATTAACTTGTGTGATTATAATGTTTAAACAAAACGAGATGTGAGATACAGAAACACAATCAATGCAACAAGGTCAAACAGCATATTTGGCCTTAAACACAGGCTCATTGACTGGGCTTTTATGGCAGCATTTCAACTGCGCATGAGCTGTGTGATCCAAAGCAACATGATGGTAAGGAAGAAGACCTGTGTTAAATTCCTTTTTTTCGAGGGACAAAATTTTCTGCTGAAGTCAGACGTGAGAAAAGTTACTGGTAGCAGCGTCACCAATGTAAAAACGGTAGAGTTTGGAGTCTTAGATTGGCCTTAAAGTGAGCCACAGTGTGACTGAAGCCATCACACATTGTAGCACTGGCACATTAGGAAAATATCAGAGCTGTCAATCAATTAAAATATTTAATCGCGATTAATCACATGGTTGTCCATAATTAATTGTGAGTAATCACAAATTAATCGCACATTTTTTATTTGTTAAAAATGTGCCTTAAAGGGAGATTTGTCAAGTATTTGATACTCTTCTCAACATGGGAGAGGGAAAATATGCTTGTTTTATGCACATGCTCTGTATGTATAATATAATATATGTATTATTGGAAATCAATTAACAACACAACACAAACTAATGACAAATATTGTCCAGAAACCCTCACAGGTACTGCATGTAGCATAAAAAATATGCTCAAATCATAACATGGCAAACCAAAACCCAACAGACAACTATAGCTGTCAGTGTTATGATTTGCCAAAAACTGCATGTGTTTATCATAAAGTGGGCATGTCTGTAAAGGGGAGACTCGTGGGTACCCATAGAACCCATTTTCATTCACATATCTTGAAGTCAGAGGTCAGGGGACCCCTTTGAAATGGCCAAAATTTAGTGCAAGTTTGAAGCGTTATTTAGCCTCCTTCGTGACAAGCTAGAATGACATGTTATCAATGGATTCCTTGGGTTTTCTAGTCTCATATTATACCAGTATCTTCACTCTAGCTCTAAAACTGACCCCCCCCCGGTTTTCCTCCTAGACTAAAAAGACAAGCATGTTAGTAAGTCATTAGGAAATACTGCCATTGGTCTTTACCAACTAACTGAAGACAGGAAATTAGTCAACAGCGTGGTTGAAATGCAATGGGCTTATTTCCCCTTAGGTAAATCAACAAAGTGTAACAAACTTTTGGTAACATATCTGTCATGAGGTGGCAATAAGACAGACTTTATCTTAGGAAAGAGGGCCACAGGGTGGAAGAGAGAGAGAGAAGTCTATTCTTAATGTCTAATCTATGGCTTTTACATTGAACTCTCACAGACTTTAACTGATATTTATATTGATATTGATCATTTTGTCGTAAGCAATTCCTTAAAAAACGTTGTAATTTGTCCAATATTTAGGATCGCTAGTGTGAAAATAAGGCTAAGATAAATATTTATTAGGAAATAGTTTTTTTTGTCTTGTTTTATAATCTTCTTATCAATGGATTCGTTAGGTTTTCTAGTTTTATATGATACCAGTATCTTCACTCTAGCTTTAAAACTGAACCCGCTACAACCTAAAAGCCGCAAGTTGCTTTAATGCGTTAAAGAAATTAGTGCCGTTAAAATTTGCGTTAACTTGTTATTATCGTGTTAACTTTGACAGCCATAGAAAATACCATATGACATGTGACAACATTTAAAGATGCTGGAAAATGATAAACATGTTGTTGCAACCAATGTAAAAAAGAAATTGTTTTTACAAAATACCACAACTTGAAAAGATGGCACTATTGTTTGCTTGAAGTAAAGTATTTCCTTCATTTTTATCCCACACATAAGACACAAAGGAAAGCTACAGCTTAAGAACTTATTGATCACATATTGTTTAAAATGAAGATGATTATATTAACTTTAATACTCATGATAAACATCTATATTGATCGTCAACAATATTGTATCAGGAGGTCCCTTCTCATTCCCTAAATTTTACACAACCTTGGACGCTGTCATTTCTCACACTTGAGCTAATGCTTGAGTCAAGTCTCAGGATTCCAAATTTCTGGTAAACTGAAACTGACGGTTTTCCTCCTACACTAAAAAGACAAGCATGTTAGTAAGTTATTAGGAAATACTGCCATTGGTCTTTACCAACTAACTGAAGACAGGAAATTTGTCAACAGGGTGGTTGAAATGCAATGGGCTTATTTCCCCTTGGGTAAATCAACAGTGTACCAAACGGTATTCTTTTGGTAACATATCTGTCATGAGGTGGCAATAAGACAGACTTTATCTTAGGAAAGAGGGCCAAAGGGTGGAAGAGAGAGAGAGAAGCCTATTCTTAATGTCTAATCTATGGCTTTTACATTGAACTCTCACAGACTTTAACTGATATTTATATTCATATTGATCATTTTGTCGTAAGCAATTCCTTAAAAATCGTTGTAATTTTTCCAATATTTAGGATCGCTAGTGTGAAAATAAGGCTAAGATAAATGTGCGCTGCTCTTAATAAGAGGTAGGAAGGTTAACAAGACATGTGAATGAGGCTGAGAAGACGCCACACTCGAAAACAAAGATGCCATTTATGCTTTAGGAAGTGTTTTCAAACAGTTCTTTTGGATTTTACAGAAGAAAAGGCTTAAAAAGATGAGAACTTATTGGCTGGCAGATTCTTCCCCCCACCTCCGTCAAAGAGCAGCACACAGCCGCTTCCCTAAGCTTTTCTATGGGAAGCATCAGCCCGGGACTATCTCCCACACAGTGGATGTGACAGTTCCAAACAGGGCTACGTAATTATAATACTTATAATTCAGTTAGATCACATCATTATAATACATTTTTTTCTGGCTATGTGTTTGAAGAAGCTCCAGGCAGCCACATAGAAGGAGGTTGGTCAGGAGAAATCCGGGCACTCAAGTGGAGGGATCAAGAGGGAAGGACACACAATGGCTGCAAAGGTACAGTACAGAAGTGCATGTATAATAATAATGAGGTGCTATTTTATTGATTAATTACTGTACCACAGAGCTTATCTGTGATCTAGCTTCAATTCTGTTCTGTCTTGTTCAACTGTGTATAAAGAGTGGTGCAGGGATGATGTATTTTTGTAGGCCAACCCGGAAGTTAGCATCGCCCTGGTTCCCTCGACAAAAAGCCAATGGGATTTTTCCATTGGGTTTTGAATTATTACAGAAAATAAGCTCTGTGGCAAACAAACGTTTATGATACTTACACGTTTTGTTCAGCAAGTTATTATCATCAGTCATTATCTTCACAAAATGAAAACCACTTTTATAGTTTTTGAAGCGTAAATGCAATCGCCAGTAGTAAAAAAGGCTATAAATGAACTACACCACAGTCACATGACTTCACGTCGCCACTAAGCTTAAGGCGGACTGGTGTTAGTAGTCTCATTTAGCCACTTGTTAGCAACCACCTTTTTTTTTAAGACACATAGAAGCTTCAAAATTCACAAGTGAGGTATTTACTGGCGTATTTTATATCGTAGAACAAATCGTAAAAATCTCTTCAGCTTGTGTTAACTACAGACCTTATTTCAGGCATCTAACTAAAAAATCATTCCAAAAGCCCATTGACTTTGAGACGAGGGAACCGGAAGTCCTAAATTTTTAACTTATTTCCGATTTTTAGCACTCTATTCTGAATTATTGATACTATGTACTGTAAATGTTATTGCAACAGAATATGTTATGTAATTTAAAACAAATTATCAAATCAGTACATTTGTGGGCAAACTCAATAACACATATACAGTACAAGTACTAATAACTATTTCTTAACATTAACCTACCTTATACTCTATCTCTGTCCTATGACATAAACATTGTCTGCTCCTCACTCTGTCTTATGTTTGGCTCTTTGGCTCCAGACAGGATTACAGGACTAATTACTGGCTAAGGCAACACAAGATTCACTCAACAAAGGATTATAAGAGGACACATATGAGGATTTATCTGATATGACGTACTCTTCAGTGGGTTTAGTCTGTGTTTTATATGATCTTTTATAGGTTAAAGCAATAAAATGTTTGGCAAAAACAGACTCAAGACCTAATATCTAATATACAAGGCCTAAATTGTTGTTGTCGTTTTCCAGGGCATTACGTACGAGACATCTGTATCTATGGAGTGGAAGATCTGCCATGGATCGTCAAGACGAACAGCATGTTCGCCAATAAGTTTGAGAGTAACACCTTTCCCGAGGCCCTGGATTGCCTGGAGCAGTGGCACAGGAACAAGGTGTTGAACCAGGCAACTGTTCCCATAGAGCCGTCATGGCTGCTGGCCACACAGGGCAACTCAAGCAGCAGCTACTTCAACAGCATTGCTGGAGCATGAAATCGCTGTTGGTATACACCAACAAAAGTCGGGCTACATGTAGTTTGCAGATTATTTGCACTCTGAGAACTGAGAACTGAGAACGGCAGGAGGAACCACGGTCCACTTCCTCTGCAGCCCGGCTACGGTTCACAGACGTGTTTATCTATGAAACTGAAATGGCTGTTCTTTTTCATAAGACAGACAGTGTGGACCAATATAACTTTACAGTAAAGCAATGCGGTTAAAGCAAAAGTACAATGAATCCTATTTAAAAATATACAAGTATATAACAGATACTATTTAAGACAACTGCACTACACAAGGTATTGAATAAACAACCGAATATGCATTTCATATTGTTTAATTAAATTAAATATTTAATATTGTTTTATTTAATACTGTTCAGTGTGTGGTCCTGTTAAAAAAAAACACTAGTAAAACTATTGTCTGTTTTTACTTTTAATTTAATTAATTAAAGAGTAGCAGGTGTAAACAAACAAATAAAGATGATGATGAAAAAGTCTCCCTTTTTCCCTTTTAAAAACAAGACCCGAGTGTATAGCCATGAAAGCGGCTCTGTGAGGCTGCGCTTTGAGCATCGGCATGCTAACATCCTCACGATGACAATGCTAACATGCTAATATTGAGCAGGTATATTGTTCACCATCTTAGTTTAGCGTGTTAGCACACTAACGTTTGCTAATTAGCCCAAAACACAAGGTACAGCAGGGGCTCAGTAAAGAGAAAAGGCCTTGCTCCTTTGTTCCTAAAATACATTTACAATCATTTTAAGTTCTCAGTAGGTCGCAGGAGATTTTATTGGGGTGGCCAAATAAATTTGTAGAATTTCTTCCATAGTCTTTTATTTGAGATTTATATCTGCAGTACACCTTTGAGCCACTTGGGGGAGTCTGAATGTTCGTATTGTTCTGATAATTGTAGCCTACTTATAACAATAAATCTAACAGTAAAGGCTAGCGTACATTGTGTTTGTTTTACTGATGAGAGGAAATAAAATGAGATTGCCTGTTAACGCCTCCTAAATGCATTTATTTGGCCTCATTTATAAAGTATATAACGTTGTAATATAAGTTGTGATTTATCAAACATATATCTCTTCAGTGTGGTTGTTTTACCTATTCAAGATAATAAGGTGATGTGAAAATGGCAGTAAAAATGGTCAGGAACGTTCATTTACGCACCGATTCGCTCTACTCGCGATTTATAGATAAGGCAGGCCTATTGTGAATTGGGTCACGATGGTTTGTCCTTTTCAAAAAGTGGGTCCCCAGAAAAAAGTTTTGGGAAACACTGACCTATAAAGTCAAGGTCAACCGAACTTGCTCAAGGTTCGTCTTGCCTTAAGTGGTGGACACACAACCAACGTCAGGAGCGCGTGGCAGCTGCGTGGTGTGTTGTTTTTTATTTCGGCGTCCATGTTAACAGGTTAGAGTGGACACACTGCCCGCATGAGACGCGCGTCTCAGACACGCGTCTATTTTATAGAATAGAGGGCTCGCCTATTTTTCACGCGAGCCGCTCGCGTCTCAGCTGCGTCTCTCAGCAGCAACAGACAGGGAAGGTGATCTATTGACAGTATATGGACATCATATCAGCTACATAATACAGTTTACATGTCTAGACATCTGTAGAATATGTCACAGACAGTGAAGGTGATCTAGTGACTGTATATTAACATCATACCAGCAAGACTTTACTGCAGTTTACATGTCTAGACATCTGTAGAATATGTTACAGACAGTGAAGGTGATCTATTGACAGTATATTAACATCATACCAGCAAGACTTTATTATAGTTTCGATGTCTATCTGTAGAATATGTTACGGAGATGAAAAAAAGTAAAGACTTATTTTTAAATCAACACTTCCTGCTTTCATTTCAAAATAAAAGCCCTCAGGCATTTTTTCTATAGACAGAATCCCTTCATTTGTTAACACGAGGCTTTTATTCTGAAATATGAGCAGTCAATGCTGTGGAACACGCAGTGACTTGGAGAGGTGCATGAATTGATAAAGTATGGGGTTTAAATCAACACTTCCTGCCTTCATTTCGAAATAAAAGCCCTCAAGCGGTTTTTCTTTGCACAGAATTCCTTCATTTGTTAACACGAGGCTTTTATTCTGAAATATGTGCCGGACAGTGTTCTAGAACACAGAGTGACTTGGAAAGCTCAATGAATGAATACAGTACGGAGTTTTAATTGTGGATTATTACTATTATTTACAAATTACCACACGTTTCTGAACCTTTTCTGTCTAAAATAAATATAAATTATATTTATCACGAAGTTAAATGGTCATTAAAAGGCAAACTCTATGTAGAAAGAAAGGGCTGACAGCAGCAGCAGAAACACAGCCGACACGCAGCCGACACGCAGCCAACACGCGTCTAGTGTGAACACCAGACTCGTGCATCACGCAGCCACCACGCGACGCAGCCACCACGCGACGCAGCCACCACGCGACGCAGCCGCCGCGCGCTCCTGACGTTGGTAGTGTGCCCACCACTTTAGACAGGCTGCCTCGTGGCTTTTAATTAGCTTAGCTAAGGTTAGTATTAACAGGGGTTATTCAACATTTTGATATTTATCCCTACACTTTCATTGGCAGATCAGTTTTACAAAGGTGACCTGCTTAGACAAAGAGCTGCAGGTTCTGATCAGTTTAGGTGAACTTCAAACCTCTAACACACATAATGAAGGTAAAACACACTGCCTTAGTGTATTCAGACCACTAAAAACACAAGGGGCTGATTAAGTGTGGACATACTGCTTCAAGGTACAGGTAGAAGATGAAATACGAACCAGGAAGTCTACCGTGAAGAGTTATCAAATGCATGGAAATAAAGCAGACTTCATATTCAAAAAAAGGAACAGGGAGAAAGAGAGACAGAGGCCCAACCTCTATAGACCTGTTTCGACCACAGGTCCATGTTCCACCAGAACTGAAAACCTTTTGAGGAACTCTTTGCGACCGCAGGGAACAAGGTCTAAATTAAGTTCCAGGGACCTTTTACCCACAAAAAATACCTTGGTCGGAGGGTAGTACTTTCTGAAAGTACTAGACCTTTCGGGGTGGAGTTTGCAGGGATGATCATCACTGATTGGTCAAACACACACAGCACTGCTGCTTCAACTCGTGTACCGCTTCATTCCTAAAACAAGAAAGTACTCTTGTATCGATTAAGAACCATTTTAGGACGAGGGGGGAGCATTTCTCTTTGTTTGATAACATTAAAAGTAAAGTTAGACTCTGCTGTCGGCTTCTCGACTCATTTAAAGAAAGACAGAGAGAAAAAGAGAGAGAAGAGAGAGATATCGTGCGAGCGAGCTGGGAGGGCGAGCGGTAGAACAGAGAGAGATATCGTGCGAGCGAGCTGGGAGGGCGAGCGGTAGAACAGAGAGAGATATCGTGCGAGCGAACTGAGAGGGCGAGCGGTAGAACAGAGAGAGATGTAGCGTGGCGGTGCTGTGAATGATAGAAAGAAAAGTTCTTTTCTGATTGTTTCACAGCGTTAATGTTCTAAAGCACAAATAAATAACCCTCAAACACTCAAGTGATGATTTACTGTGGAGACAGACACTCTTAGTTTCACTTTCCTCTGCTGCATTTCATTCATTACATCCTACAGGCATCAGTAAATATCGTCGCAGTGAGACAAAAACGTTTTTTTCCAGCATGTTTTTTTAAATGAAACAGTTTGACACACTGAACTGCGGGCTGCAGAGTGTGTTTACTGCTGCAACCAGCAGCCATTGTCCCATGTCATGTTGCTTTTTCATACGTCAGCGGATTAATTTGCCTAATCTTCACAGGTCTTTAGACCGTGATGGAAACACAGACAACATTGGGCTGAAGAAACCTTTTAGGTCCTTGAAAAATAGTTCCAGGGACTAAAAGTCACAGGAACTTTTGGTGGAAACTCAGCTTATGACATATAGGCTCTGGACCCTCACAGACTATTCAGGACTAGGCCTGTCCAGTGGTTTACAGTTATATGTGTCATTTCATGTTACAGATCACTATAGATGCAAAAGTGGCCTTCTAAATGCAAGGAAAGATATAAAATAAAAATAAAAAAACACAATGGATATCACTTTAACAGCACTGGTCCAATGACAAACTGTTCATTGTGTGAGCTAAACATATTAAATATATACAGTTTTTTTTTGCTTTGAAATGTGAAGTCCTATAACTACATTCTCACATATTCATCAAATTTGCCAACAACTTTCTACACTATGTCAGCCAAATGAGAGATTAAATAAGAAGCAGGCAAAGTCCGCCTAAATGTCAGTGGCTATAAATACTAATAAACTGTGTGTTTCCTAATAAGTCTATCTAAGCAGAAATCTCTGTAGACATAGTCAGTTTCCCACAAGAGGCACTGGAACTTCTGTTATGGTTTCAGGCCCTATTCCTGGCAAAGTCAAACAACTGATCCGTGCCAAGATGCTTTCACCTCCACAGAAAAAACAACAACAGACTGGATATAATCTGCTGTCTGCTACCTCATAATAGCATGTGCATGAGAAATTACGACCATTGCTTTAAGGTTACTTAAAACAGGTCAGGACCACAAATTGTTCATAGGCTTGCTTTTGATGCTCATGTGGCTCCATTTGGGTCATTGTCATAAACGGCTCAAAAAGAGGATAAATAACCCTATCATGCCATTCCTCGAAGAGTGGTTGAATATTTCCCAGACTATATAATAGTATTTTTACTGGATATTCCCATCACTAGTTTTTTTATTACTTTCTTTTATGGTCATTTTGGATTAAATATAAACACTATTAAACACAAAACTGATACGATATTCTATTCATCTATTTATATCATAAACCTGTAAACCATTTGCAAAATATAAAACGAAATATGAAACATTAGACTTTAAAATGACAGGCGAACCACCCATCAATTACCCCCAAGCTAACAGGAAGATTCTTCAGCTAATAGTCTGCCGTAGTGGTCAGACTGTCCTCTCAGTTATGTTTACTGATTTGTACAGTTCATAATTTTTTGACGATTAAAAGTATTTCTAGTCTACTTAAGACCTTATACAGTATAGATAAAACTGTTTGGGGGGGCAGTGTAAATCGTGCAAATGTTATGTTTTTATTTTAAGCTACACAGATTTTCTGGATAGCTGACAAAAAACTAGTGTAGACTGTACACTGTGAGATTTCCCAAACCTCCCAAGGGAGCTTTAAAACATTACACTTCAGATTTTGAACACACATTCTTATCCATCTGAGCAACAGATTGTGCATCTGGAACCCTGCCGATGCCAGACTGCTAGTGTGTTATCTACATTGATAACAATGCTGCTTTATTTACCCAGCATTAGCAGCGAGAGATCAATGAAGCAGAATCACTGCCAAACATTGAGAGATCAGTGATGGAGAGGTTTAGTGGGAGGAAACATTAAAACTCTATAAGATAAATGAAAAAAGAAATCATAGTTTGCAGACCATTGGTCCATCAAAGAAAGTTGGAATACAGTGATTGAGGAAAAAAGATGAAATATTGCTCACCTTGTGGCAGATTTCTGTCTTGACCTCCTTCAGGGCCCTGTCAGAAAAGACGCAGCCACAGGTCTGCAGGTAACAGAACCTGAAAATGGAAACGTTGGGGTATGTTACATACATTTTTAAACTATTTGGGCCAGTTCCTACACAAAGTGTACTGTCAATACCTGTATGTGAGTATTGTTCTAACTTTGTTTGATCTAAATTTAATACCGATGATGTCAAATGTCTTCGCAACACATATTGAACATATATTGAATGTAATAATATAATGTGATCAACAAACTTGCCAAAAATCTAATAGTGACGCAGTAACGCAACAGCGTCTTTTTTATTCTTAGTATGTGGACCTTTTACTTGTTGCTTGTTACCTGTGCTTGCCATTCATCTCCAACCCAACAACTGGGCAGATGAACATGCCACAGTGGATGTCCTCATATCGGTCTCCTTTAGTAGTCCTTCTCTCTCCCTCCCACTCAGGGTTATCAGTCAAGTTCAGTTCCTTTATATCCTGCAGAGGGAGTAGATGGATAAACATGCAAAAAATCCAATATGAAATCAAGTGCACACAAGTCTCAACACCTCCGTCACATACACACACAAATAAAATCGGAAACACCTGCATGTGCTCCGGTTGCACAGCTCTGACTTTGAATGTAGAAAACTTCAGTGTGTCAACATACCTTGATCCCACGGATGTGAGTTACAGCCTCAGTATTGGGTCTCTCAGCAGTCTTATCCAGAAGGTATTCAATGATAGCATCTTTGTTATAGAGCCTGAAACATAACATGGATCAGACTTTTAAGACATAGTGGGCTGGAATAAGCGGATATTTTAAAAAATGGATAGATGGATGAACAGGGTTAACTGGTCATGAAGCTTATTAGTTTGTGAGATGTACTGCAAGTACTTAACACAAGCTGTGACACAAACACAATATCTCATGTGTTATAACCAAAAAACTGTGAAAAGCAATAAAAACATGAAAGAAGAAAGGCAGTAAATGAAAGCCAGCTCACAGAAGTTGTTTGCTATTTCACCTTGCTTTTCCACTCCTTTTATTTATCTTCATTTCTTTTCTAAATTTATTTCGAACATGTAGAATACAAACAAAATAAAAGAAAAAATAAAGAAAAAGAATGATCATACCAACAAGTGGACAGTCAGAAACAAGTGGTATTTACATACAATGAAAAGCATAAGAAAAATAAATTGTCAAACACTTGATGCCTTGATTTACATATTCAAAAAGGAGTGAGAAGAAGTATAAACTTATTTAATCACACCCCTTCTCCATAAGTCAATTATTAATTATTAATTGACTTATAAATTATAATTATACTGTAGGTTTATGGACCAAAAGTCTATGTTTGACTTGGAGACCAAAAAAGGCTATTCTATACATTCTTCACTACAGATTGCCATTCCTTGATTATTGCAAATGTTTTTATTTGTGTCGTTATAGTAATAGAGAAATCAGGAAGGCCAGCTCTGTCCTGGGATGCCCCCTCGACACAGTGGAGGTGGTGGGAGAGAGGAGGATGATGGCTAAGCTGTCATCCATGATGGAGAACGACTCCCACCCCATGCAGGACACCATCTCAGCACTGGAGAGTTCCTTCAGCGACAGGCTGCTCCACCCAAAGTGTGTGAAGGAGCACTATCGCAGGTCCTTCCTTCCTGCAGCTGTCAGACTCCACAACCAGCACTGCCCCCAGTAGACCACTTACACACCAAAAACTGACAATAACCTGATATTTTCAGGTGGAATTTCATTTCATTCTCACTGTGCAATATCATTTTCCACTTGTGCAATTTTGTTAATAGTCTGTTTATTGTCAATACTGTATATACTGCTCCTATTTTTATACTTAACCTTCTATTTAAGTGGTTCATATTTTGTTACTCTAGCTCTTTTTTTTTTTTTACTGTGTTAGCTGATGCATCTTATTTTTTGCACTATTCCCTTTGCTGCTGTACACTGCAAATTTCCCCACTGCGGGACTAATAAAGGAATATCTTATCTTATCTTATTATTCCCCAAAATACAGTACATTGTCTTTATTTTTCATTTTATACACTATTATATTTAGTGTGAATTCTCAGTTAGCAGCTTTCAGCATTCACATGTAAATGCATTTTCTGCTCACACGGTGTCACATCATCAAGTCATCCTGTCTCCTTTTTTACAGCTAATTTTGCAGCTGATTGATTGATATGAACAAACAGAAAGCAGCAGACTCTTACCTTCCCAGATCACAGGCAACGATGGGCCGTCTGAGTTTCTCCTGGCTCAAGGCACAATATTTCCATTTGGCAGCCAACTCTGCATTTTTATCAACCTGTAGGCATAAACATGAATGTAAGAGCAGAACCATACACACATAATAGTAGTTAATTCTCAAGACAAATAGCCATAAACTAATAATACTCTGTCAGCCTGTTAGCTGGCTAGTTAGCAACATACAGCTAACATTTGTAAAGGAGGAATAAATAACAGAATAACAAACCTTCTCGACTTTTTTGGGACCTTTCACCAACTCGTGTCTTTTAGGAATCGTGCCTCCATCACATCCCATGTTGAAAGCAGACTTTGTAAAGTTTAATCACCCAGTTAGATTAATATTAAAGATGTACAAAGCTACTAGCTAGCAGACAGGAAGTTCACACGTTGTAAACAAACAACGAGAGCTGCTGCAAATCTCGCGAGATGATGCGATTGATGTGATGTCGCCCTCTAGTGGCTGAATGAACAAAACCTTCAAACTCTTCAGGTGTGTTTTGTAGCTTCAGCCACAGTGTGGCAGCATCACCCCAAATATTTAGCTTTAAACATGCACTATCTGCAACCATCTTGGACTCTACTCACTCTACACTTACTTTACACTAAACATCCTATATACCACTTTATAGACTGCACATAATATGTACATATTAGATTTATTTATTGTACATACTACATTTATTTATTGTACACACTACTGTACACACTATGTTCACCCATTCACTCTGTATCTTTTATATCTCTATTATTGTTTTTATAATTTGTGTATACCTGTATCTCTCCTGTGTTTCACTCTGTTTGCTGATGTTGCTGCTTTGACACCTGAATTTCCCTCCGGGAATTAATAAGGGTTCATCTTATCTTATCTTATCTTATCTTATCTTATCTTATCTTATCTTATCTTATCTTATATCTGTTTACAAGTTTCTGTTCAGCAAGCAACTCCAAATGTGAGCTACCAGAGGAATGGGAAGCAAGTAGAAATTTGCCATAAAAACAAAAATAAGAATATGAAAACTGTTCATTTTAACAGAAGAAATGTGGAAAGATGGACACAATAGGCTACTTACTAAGCAACAAATTACCAATAGGACTTTTGATAATGCTTTATCAACATTGTTGTTGTTTTTTTTTAACAGTGCTTTTATTAGTTTTCTAAAGCACCATATAGCCATACATGTAAACATGAAAAAACCAACTTCACAGATGACTTCACTCGTTTTCTGCCCATCCATCTATTAGACGTTTTTCAGTCAGCCATTAAACCCAGGACTAGTAAGTGACATTAGTCTGGCTTTCAGGCCTGTTGTCAGAGTGGTCTAAAGATGAAAGTTTCCTTGGAAGATAGTTCAATGAGTGCTAATTAGATCTGTTTCCTGTGCCTTGCAGGCTGCAGATTAGTTTACTATCGATGGCGCTCCAAGAGCGACCATTAGTTTGGGGAATACCTCAGTGGAGACATCTCTGGCGGCATGACTGATACTCTGTGTGGAAAAGAAGACTGAATAAAAACACAGCATCGGACTTAATTTTGGCTGAGAAAAATAGATTTCAGCCTCTTTAGGCTCACCACACGCAGGCAGCTGCCACTGTGGTTCCCAAAATGTAGCAAAATTAACAAATCTAAACACAAAAACATTTCTCCACTTTGCCTGTTGGTTCGATTGGTTCTTCCTGTAATTTATAAATTGTGTTATGTGTCTTATTGAATTTCCCCCCTTTCTCACACAGAGCTAAATGTTTAGTATGGATTTTCATTAGAGGCAATGGAGTAAAAGCTCTGTTAGCAAACTATCTTTGAGAGAGTGGAGCGCCCCGGGCTGATAGTGCAAACCAACACCTCAGGAACACACAATGCACAATGGCCACTGGACAAAAGGAGACTAGAACAATGGTCTCCTATCCCTGTCTTGCATGTTCTGCTGGCAGAGCCACATAGAGTTGTTTTCCGTAATTTATTATAGTTTTGTAGATTCATGCTGGCTTGTACCTGATGCATGCTAATCATAAAACATACTGCAAAGATCTCTTTAGAGAAAAGTGGTTCAAGTCTTAGTGAAAAGTGACACATGGGTGTATTTTGCTCCTGTGCTTTAGTACATTTTCAAGTTTTAAATCAGCTATGAACACAAGTTTAAGTCTAGTTTTAATTACTGTACATCAGGTAAAATGCAAATATCTACAACCACATAGCTCTAGAATCATCCTAGAGTATTTGGCATGCCAAACGTAATCTAAAAATGCTTGTGTTGAAGCTTTGAGTCACTTGAGTGGATGGATAAAAGCTTGTTATTTACTCTAGTCCATATCACAGCTTCCATGTAACAGAGAGATGTGTGTTGTCACAGCTCAAATACCACAGAGGTAACCTGAAATGACAACAAAATGAGAATGAGGTGACGGTTTTGTTTACTTTATTGCTTGTAAAAAAAAAGGTGATTTCACATTGCAACCTGCATTTTAATTTCAAAATGAATATGATCCTGATGTGTTCAAATACTTTGACACTTAGAATCAGAGGCAGCAGTTTAAACAATAGTTTGCAGTTCATTAAGTTTTTATCAGATGAGATTTAAACCACCATAAAATCGCAGTAGGCAAATAGCAAATAAGTAACTTGTGTCATTTCCGATCTAAAGTGACTGCAATCCAAAGCCAGAATGTGTCACTGCCAGTACCTATTAGATCTCCACTGCGTTGATCTCCATCCTCTCCTGTTTTACAGTTAAATCTGAAGAGTTTGCACAGCTGAAATGCAGCTTCCTCTTCCCCCAAATCTCCCCCTCCGACTGACCTCCCTACCACACATATCTTCCTGGCCTGCTGTGGTGCTACCCAGCACGGCTGACCCAAAGAAAACCCCAACCACCAAGCGCCCCATCCAACCTCATGTTTATACTTGCATGATGAGTCCAACCTGCCCAATCAGACTTCCACTGACTGGCCTTGAACTGAAACCGTATACATCTTAACCATCCCAGCCATCCGAAGCAGCCAGTGGAGACCGAGGCCGCATTAATTGCACGGACCGGCCCTGGTAGTGCACCGAGTCCAATGCATTTAGCGTTTCTAATTGGGAAGGAATTGCTGTGTTTACATTGGCGCTAGTTGATAGAGCTGGACCCTTAGCCCTGCAGCCGACCGAGCTAAAGCCCTCTGAAGGAGAAAAACCAAACTGCGTAGTCCCTGAAATCTCTCTGGACAGATCTGGAGGGAAATTATTTGGAACAGAGTAGAGGGATATTTACTCGATTAAGGGGGATGGTGAGGAGGTGAATCTTTTTCTTTAGACATAAACAGTCTAATTGGGCCCCTTTGTATTTCATGTTCCCATGGTTGTTAATGCAGTAGCTGACAGGAAGTAAAGTTGGACCAAAGCTGTTGCCCTAGCAACAGAATGGCAATAAAAAGGTCTATAGGGCACTAATTTGATCAGTGCTGTTAACTAGAGTAATGCCATGCTGTGAAGAAATCTAATGACTTTTTTTTAGTGTGTACCAGAGAAAAACTATAATATCGAGCATTGTTGCAGCTAATAAACATTTTCAGCAATTAATCAGTTGATCTTTTTTTTTTTTTTTAAAGTTATTAATCATTTAGTCCATAAAAACATCATGTCAATAAAAATCAATAAAATAGGGAAAAATGTCCATCACAGTTTCAGCCCCATGTGACATCTTAAATTGCTTGTTTTGTTTTTTTCCAACTAGCAGTCCAAAACCCAAAGAGATTGAATGTATTATTATATTAAACAGGAAAAAGCAGCAAATCCTGACATTTGAGAAGCTGGAGCAAGCACTTTTGCTGGATTGATTTGTCACAATTACTGACAATCAATCATATTCTTAATTATCTATATGGACAAATTGATTAATTGACTTTTCAACCCTAATCCTGACCTCCACATGTCATGTGCAACCCTTTTAATTTACTAGTATCATGAATTAATCCAAGTATTACATTAATAGAATTGTCAAGCCCTGGAGCACAGAAATCCTATGATCCAAAAAGGGATAATATAATAAAAAAGGCTGTCGGGAAGACCTGTCGTAATTTCCTGTAACAAACTACAGTGGATGAAGTGACACCATACCACGCATAAGTATTAGAATTTAGCTGCAAATTTGACCCTCGCCACAACATTTCCCCTCAATAAAATGCCTTCTCTACGAAAGAATATTTTATTTGTGATTTTAAGTCGAATAGGGAACACCGCCGCCGCTGCACTCAGTCAGCTCTAACACCATGTATTGAGCCATGTGTAAGTTCATACCTAACATATAATGAGAAATCCAAAACCCTGGAAAAAGCACGCCACATCCAACATGAAGACTGCAACGGGCTACCACACACACCAGTCGACCACAATTATTTTCTCATTCCTTTTTCTGTTTATGTTGAAACTCGCATAGCTGAAATTATGTCAGTTGGAAACATTGCCCGTAACTAATTTTTCTATCCTCTTTGTCTGAGCAGTACGAGTGTGATTAACCCACCAGAGCTTTTGCCATGCACTTACTGATACAGGTTTTTGATAGCTCGTACTGTAGTACACCCCATGTAGTCTGGCATTAAGCATCGAAGAGGGAATTTTATTTTTATTGTCACTGTTTACATCATGATCAGGATAAAATTCCAAAGAGGATTATGATTTTTTATTTTACGTGATGCCAATTGGATTTGGAAATGCTTTAGATGAGTCAGCAGCAAGGAAATCAGGTTGTGTCTGTATCTCCACCAGCTTCCAGTTGAACTGACTGTTGAACAAAAACATGCCCAGTGTTGCCATGATTCCTCCAGCAGATGATTGCGGGCTCGTTGCACCAGCCTGCTGTGTGACAGTTTTAATCCACTGGCTGCTACTGAAGTGTACAGCTCAACATTTTATTTACCACAAACTTCACGAAGCACTGGGACCTTTTATGATCCCAGCCAAGCCGAGGCACAGACCCATGCACCAGCACACACACACATACAGTCCACCTGGACGCATTTTTACCATCAGCCAGTTTATGATTATCTTTTCCACTGTGGCAAACCAGTTCTGAACACCCACAGGCACAAACCCACTAACAGATAAATGGATACATGCACGCACAGATGCGTACTGTATGTATACATTCACAGTCTGTGTACGCAGACAACCATATGACACACACACACGTGTCCCTCGTTGATGGCTGTGACATGGGGAAGGAAAGTCTCCATACATCAGTGGAGGCTATATGAATGGAACAATTGCATGTGCGCTGGCAGCACAGACTCAGTCACATCTCATTAGCTTGACGGGATACCCGAAAGGTTCTGACAGCCTGCTGGCTGTGATTGGTGTGGCCCGGGGTGATGGGGACATACCTGTGGCTGCCTTGTGTACTCTGTGGGCACGTGGTGAAGACTGAGCACACGTAGCAGCTGAGGCCTGGCAGCGACGGTATAGCTAAGGTTCTGGGTGTCCACGCCAGCCGCCGCCTCACCGTACACGTCTTCAGCTATAATAAAACTCACTCTCACTTTTTTTTGTGCTGTTTCTCTCACTTTCACCGTCTCACGCCCTCTCTCACTCTCTCTCCTGCCCACACACACTCACATTACACAGACATGAGGGGAAACAGTGGGTGATTCTGTGCACCGCCGTGCCACGATGAGCTCAGTGCTAACTTTGAATGCTAACCAAGAATCAATTTGGAGCGGAGTTATTATTTTTTAGTCTGTTAACCTGACTTCATGGTTTAAATTCAGAGAGTATTTAGTCTTTAAAGGTAGGGTAGGTAGTACTGTTCAAATACATTTGATCTTGTATTTGTTGAAATTCTCATCACATCCCGACAGCAATCAATAAATCAAATGCTCTGACAAACAAATATACATATATTCGGTATATGTGGCTGTAATAAGTCCGTCCAATCATTCATTCGGGGCCTAATGTAATGAATGGACGGCCTGCCCGTGTTCCTACCAGCTATGAGTGCTAACAATAGCAATGTTTGTTGTTTACATTCATAATGATAATTTTGGGGAAGTGGCTTTGGAGGGAGGCCTGAAGCGATGGGCTGTCTGTGTTGCCAACTTGGCGACTTTTTTGCTAGATTTAGGGACTTTTGGAGCTAGAGCTGCTATAGCTACTTTCATTAGAAAAGAGCTGGCAACACTGGGCTCGGTTTTTCGGTTGGATCATTTAAAAAACTGAGTGTACTCTTGCTAGTGACCCGACCTTTAAAGGAATAGTTTGACATTTTGGAAAGTAACCTTAATCGCTTTCTTTCCGAGAGTTAGATGAGAGGATTGATACCACTGTAATGTTTGTCGTATAAATATACGGCTACAACCAGCTTAGCTTAAGCTTAGCATAAAGACTTGAAACAGGAGTAAACAGCTAGCCTGGCTCTGTCTCAAGGTAATATCTCTGGCTCTGTCTCAAGGTATCAAAAATCCACCTACCAACACCTCTAAAGTTCACTAAATGGCCCGTTATATCTTGTTTATTAAACTGTACAAAAACTGTAGTGTAAAAATGACACGTTGTGGTTTTACGGGGGGTTATGTGCATGAGCTTTTCTTGGCCGGGAGCAATAACTTCCTGAAATCTTGCTGGTTGCCTGGCAACTTCATGGTGATGACAAGATTTGAGGAAAGTATTGCTCCCGTCCAAGAAATAGTCCGGCACATTAACCCCCGTAAAACTTGAAGTTTTCGACGTCAAGTAACCTGTCGATTATTTTCTTGATTAATCGATTAGTTGTTTTTGTTTCTTTAAAATGTCAAAAAATGGTGAAAAATGTTGATCAATGTTTCCCAAAGCCCAAGATGACGTCTTCAAATGCCTTGTTTTGTCCGCAGCTCAAATATATTCAGTTTACTGTCATAGAGGAGTAAAGAAATCTGAAAATCACATTTAAGAAGCTGAACATTTTGACTTTTTTTTCTGTAAAAAATACTCAAACCAATTAATTATTGAAATATTATTCATTATTATAAATAATTATTATCAAAATAGTTACCGATTAATTCAATAGTTGACAACTAATCGATTAAGTTGTTAATCGTTGCAGCTCTAGAATGGACAGATATGAGCAGATATAACCCTTGGCAAGAAAGGGAATAAGCGTAATTCCTAAAATGTCAAACTATTCCTTTAGTATTAGAGGACTTTTATGAGCTACTTCTTTTCTCTGTCACAAAGTCTGAACACTAATGTTCTTATGCTCTAAAAAATTTAGGATGTGCCATTTTTGGCACAACTATGAGTCTAGTTTCGGACAACACACATTTCTTCAATGATGTGCTGAGAATGAGCCTTCAGGCTGCAGCGTTTTTACTCAGTCCCCTCTATAGATGTCTCCCTGAGGGGTCTTTGGTAGAACACATGTTTTTAATAAGGGTCTTTACGTCTGGCCTTGCATAAATGTTTAGCAGCGTTCCTTCTGGGAACTGGGGCCTGTCTTTACAGTGGACGCTAATCAGCTGTAAATTCTGTTTTAAAAAGGAAAAGGAAGGCATGGAAGGAGTTAATCTCCAAGGCCCATTGAACCCTCTGTCTCACCCTTTATTCACTCTCTCTCTCTCACACACACACACACAGATGCACGTACAGTACAGTACACACACTCCCCCCCTCCAGAAAGTGAAAGGAGGGGATGATGACAAAAAGAAAAGAGAGAGAAGAAAAGCTCGAGGCTTTGACAAATGATCCAATAAACGGGTCGGGAGATTACAGACTGGGTGCCCGCTGGGAGAGGAAGTGGGGTAGTAAATATTTTTTAAAAGCTGTCAATAAATTTCTAGCGTTGAGTTGAGAGAAGTATCCACAGCCAGAGACTGGGCTCCTGTGCCGGGTGGGTGCTTGTCGTGGGAGCTATTGGTTAATAGTCCATAGGCTGAGAGTAATTTAAGTGCCAAAGTATTGTTTGAAAGAAACTGCTGGTGCATGAGACAGAAGTGTGCAAGATTTATACCATAATCAAAATCACCCTGTTTGACAACTGAGCTACAATATATCCATCCATCCTTCCTTTCATCCCCTGGAGCCGATCCCAGCTGACATTTAGAGGACAATTAAATAAAAATCCATCTTCATGCAGTCATGCTGTCAACATGCTGACAGACAACATCTCAAAAAAGTAATTTATATATCAAAAAGATTAATATGATATGCTGTCTTACTGTATGTCTTTTGGAGAAAATTACACTTACACTTATGAAATGTCAAATCTTATGTAACACTGCACAAGGGCAAGGATCAAAAATATACTGATACTGTGTATAATTCTGATAATAAAGTCTGAGGAACTTCTTTAGGAAAACACTTTGTTTAGGATGGGAGTTCGAGATTAATAACGTCCTCCGATGTTAAAGCCATTATTTAGTTTCTTTCTTTAGGCAGGTTAAAGGTGCAATGTATAAGATCTAGCCAGATTTTTAGTTTAAAACATTCAAAAATTGAACTAACATTATCAACAGAATGTGAAGAGGTTACAGTTGAGATGTTATGTCAAAGGCGTCCATGTATTGTTTTGCAGAGATATCTACTGAAATGAGCACGTTAACCAGCTAGTCCCGGCCCTTCCTGTCTTGTAATACCACTTGTACCTTGAGAGGCTATATAGTGAGTCATTCTAGCGTCCAGTCTGCCCTCAGTCCAACATGAGAGGACGAAGAAGTAGAGCTGCACCGAAGACTTGCCAATCACTTTGAAAGTACAGGGTCTGTGTACGTTTTCAAAATTTGCTTATTGGATTAAATCCAAAGTGGCAAAAACAAGAAAACCACTCGTATTTTTGTTTTGTCCTCACCGCCACAAGGAGACCAATTCGCCGGGTGGAGAGCAGAGTTTCCATTTCGTTGAATGTTGCGTATTCTTGCTATTAGTTAATAGTTGGCTGTTTTCTTATAACCGAAGACTACTGGACCCAGTAGTAGAGGTGAAATGCTGCTCCCTATTTGTTTGGAGCATGTGACCAGATCTTACACATTGCACCTTTAACGAGTGATGATAGACAGACTATTATCACTAGCTCTGCCTCCGCAGTTGACGGGGGGAGTCTGTCAGAGCCCCGTAAAGTTCACCGACACCAGTCTCACTTTCCCACACCTTTCAGCCACGCTTGTTACTCAGCAGCCCAATTAAAGCTGATTTAAGGGTTCACCTGTGTGCCTATTGGCGAATGCTCCCCTCAGGGCGGTGCATCCGCGTGATTGATGGGTTGATGAGATAATGACGGACAGCCACAGGTCTCACCTGCAGCCGCCTGTTTTAGTTCTCCAACACTGATTGGCTAATTTTCTGGATAAGGCCGATCCTCCGGAAACCTGTAAGAGGTCGGCCTGACAGTGAGATTACAGTGAAGAAAGACACAGTTGTAATGAAATTTTTACATGGCTTTGTCATCTCACGTTGCAATAAAAAAGACTTCTGTTCTTACAGTGTGTTATGATGACATTGTTACCTTTTGACTCACGTTGTTATAATTATCCGTGTTATTATTCTTGACAGGTCTAATTCACCTCTATTTTGCATATTGAATGTCAAGTTTGTCCTTACATTCACAGTGGATAATTGCTGGATTTGCAAAGGCCTGTGTGTAGCTTGTGGATGAGGTGAAGTAATACATCCGGGTGGAAAATTAAACAATAACTGTGCGCCTATTTCTCTTGTTAATAACAACTCTAGGAAATTGATTTTTTCAGACCTCCAAATCATCAGTCATAACAATAAAAAAAAAACATGGATTTAATTCCCCTTTATTCCCTCCCACACCAGTGTGTTCACTTGGCAATAGGTCATTATAGTGCTGTATAAATAAAAACTCACTCTGTTGCGTACTGGCTACGATGGGCGGTGTAAAATATTTTTCTAAGACCAGGAAATGTTATAGAAATATAATCTTTTTGACAACATCAAGTGTCATCTTTGCAATCATTACTACCTGCCCTCTCTTACAACCACAACCACACATACACAACCACAAACACAACAGAAGGCCCTGCAGATACGGGATGAGTTCCAGGATACTGATACTTTCTTTAACACCTTCCTCCTCACCCCTGGAACGGATCCTCTTGAGTTTCTGTTTGGTAAGCAGAGGGAACATCCTTGAGTCGCTCCTGTTTTCTGCTCCCCAGCTGGTTTCCCATCCCGTGGATAATGTTTCACTGATCCCCTGACGCTCAACGCTGCTGCTGCTGCTGCTGCCAAGGTGTGGCAGCCAGAGGTTCAGGACCTCTACGCCAATTAAACACATCATAGATAAGCTTGTCCACTGCATGAGGTGTTAACATTTCAACCCTGCTGTCACAGTAAGATTGCTATGGGAGAGTGTATGTAAAGAAGTTTTGTCTTCAAATAGATAAAACATTTTGTAGCAATGCTCGGGCTGTCAAAGATATAAGTTTGCGATAATAACGCAAATCCGTTTTAACGCCACAAATTTCTTTTAATACATTAATGCAACATGCGATTTTTAAGTAACCTCTTAAAAATCCGACAGGCCGCCGTCGGGCCCGGCAGCTATTCCATCTTTCGGGGGTTGAAGCGGGCTCAGGTTGGTGCAAAGGAAGTTAAATAAAGTTCCAAACTTACGCCAAATTTTGGCAAGGAAAAACTGGCATGGCCATTTTCAAAGGAGTCCCTTGACCTCTGACCTCAAGTTATCTGAAATAAAATGGGTTCTATGGGTACCCACAAGTCTCCCCTTTAAAGACATGCCCACTTTATGATAATCACATGCAATTTTGGGCAAGTCATAGTCAAGTCAGCACACTGACACACTGACAGCTGTTGTTGCCTGTTGGGCTGCAGTTTTTCATGTTATGATTTGAGCATATTTGTTATGCTAAATGCAGTACCTGTGGTTTCTGGACAAAATCTGTTATTGTTTTGTGTTGTGAATTGATTTCCAATAATAAATATATACATACATTTGCATAAAGCAAGCATATTTGCCCACTCCCATGTTGTTAAGAGTATTGAATACTTGATAAATCTGCCTTTAAGGTTCACTTTGAGTAGATAAAAATGTGCAATTAATTTGTGATTAATTGCAATTAACTATGGACAATCATGCGATTAATCACAATTAAATATTTTAATCGATTGACAGCCCTATGTAATACCCTTCTGAATTAAAAAATACCAATTATTTGTCTGAAGAATTAAGAGAAATTTAAGAGAAATGTTAAGTGAGTTTTGTCCCACCTCCCACCAGCCAGTCCAGCTTGGTCTAATGCACTGTTAAAGTAGCAGTCTTACCTGGTTGGCCTTAAGACAGCATTGGCTAATAAACGCCACTCTTTATCATTCTTCAATCCCTCACACACTTTTGAGTTTAAGCTCGCCTAACTGTGCCAGAGACCAAGGTTCAAACCCCTCCGACATTTATTCAGCTGCCCTTGAAGCAGAAGCAGCAGCTACCAAACAGACATCACTTCCAATCATCATCACAACCTCAGAGCCCTCAGAGAACAAGCAGGCTGTCTCAAGGTCTCCAGTTTCACCTCTGAAACTCCTCAAAACCCCACCGGCCTTACCGGTATTCCCTCCGATTCCCATTCACTACAGTATCTAAAATGCATGTCCTCTCACTATGACGATAATTGAAAATCAGAGAGCAGAAAAGAAATCACTGCAGGATCTTTTTTTAAGCCATTATCTTTTTTTTGATGGGCAATTGACTTTGGGAGCGGGGCTTTATGGCGAGGGAGGGGCGGCGGCGGCGGTGGTGGTGGTGGAGTTCGTCTGTGCTTGCCAGTTATAGCTGCAGGGCCTCCTGCCCTGTTCTGCTGTGATGCCTGCGTGCTGAGTTTGGCTTGGCTTGAGTCTCTGCACTTGATGGTTTATTCATATTCAGCGGTGCAGGACGCTGCGCCATGAGGTTCCTCTCACACTCAATATGTCTGCGAAAGAAGTAACAGAACGGAGGTCTGAGTCGCAGTTTTTCAAATGTTTTGCTCTCGTCTTAAGATCGGAACAACGATCGGTTTCAAAGTCGACCAGCACCGCAGATTTTCTCTCCTGAAATGCAGATGTTTAACAGCTGTCAAACAAGGATTTTTTAAATGTAACTCTATTGTGTTTTACTCTACATCTAAAAATATGTAGTCTGATCTTGTCTGTTTGAGTTTATGCTCTTAGTTTTATTATCTTCAGTTTCTATTCTTCATTATAGCATCTACTCCGTGAACTCCTGTGGGTTTTTTTTTTTTTAGCTTCTAAGACTGGGAAAAAGAATTGTTAACAAATATAGCTCATAACCGAAGAGAGGTTTGGCATTTCGAGGAAAAATGTATGCTTTGTATATATTCCATCCTCCCCCGCAGTCATCACCCATTCCCATAAATACGTAGTGTACTTGTACACATGCATTAACTGAAATACGTCTCCACTACTGAAATGCCTAATCACTGCTCCGTCATTGTGTCCGTGGCTCGTGTTCATCAATTACCAAGCCACTTGCTATTCAAAAACAAACAACATCAACTTCCCCCGAAAAGCCCAGTCAAAACAAGCGGCAAAGGCTGGCTTGTCCACACTGCCCCTCTTAATCAAAGCCAGATGTCTCCTCAAAAACTATTTCTCTCTTTTCCTCACTGCACCCCTTTCTCCGATCGCTCATTCTCCCCGTCTCTTCCCCCCACATTCCCTTTCCTGTCTGAGGCCGTGTAGACGACTGGTCCTCAGCAGTCGTGATTTGGCACTCTTGTCGGCTCTCTGTCTCTCCTTCTCTCCCTTTCCTTCCTTTCTGTTTCTAGAATCAGTGTCTTGTCAAGCAGGCATGGACCTGCGTTGACCCTCCGCTGCATTCACAATCATTCAAGGTGAAAAATTAGACCCACATGGCAGATGCCGCCAAAGAAGTGCCTCTACTTCCAGTCGATCTGCCTGCCCATTTGATGTGATGGCCGATTTTGAAATACATGCCACGGCCTGCCTGTCTCACTAAGAGCTCTAGACTCCTTTCTGTTTACTTTAGCACGAGCCATGTCCCTTTGGTTACAGCTCTTTGAAGAGAGCAGTCTTGTGGCTGTCGACACACCATTCTCAGTTCGTTGGAGCCGGAGCCAGGCACAGAGTGAACGCTAATTTACTTTTCCACCTCAGTGCCGAGAGAAAACACCCCTTCCCGGAGATGCTAAACAATACAGGCAGTCCTTTTCTGCTAACTGCTCTTTAGGGGGGGGCCTCTGGAGCTCGTCGTCGTACTGCTGCTGCTTTCAGCTGGCTATCTCGCCCAACCTCTTTAATCTGAGAAGCAAATAGCCCCCAGTGTTGTCCTTAGAGCTCAGGCACAACTCTGGGAGGCTCAATGGGTCCTTGGAGAGCATAGCAACAAAAGCACAAGTCGGTGTGTTTGAAGTCTGCCTTGTGATTGGCGCTAATTTAGTGGCTCTTTACCCCCTTTATACTTTTGAACTTTCTGAATTACATTATGTTGTAATGCATTATAGAATTAGCTGTGATTTATTCTGCTCTGGAAAAACAGGAACTGCTTTGTCAAAAGTGTCAAATGTTCTGCGTAGTGAGTAATTCATTATGGAAACCACAGAGAGTGTCCAACAAAATCTGAAATTTCCTCATTTTCTCCCCTCATTTCGTTACAGTAGCAAATCACAACAATGTGCCTAAAGTACTAATTTTGTCAGGCTGTTCTCATGCACCGTTCACAGCTATACCTATGAAAAGTAATGACACTAATTCATATACATCCCATGATGTCAATTCATATGTAATCCACATAAGGAGACCGCTGTTCGTACCCCCCCACACCCCCGTACATTGAATTATTTATCTTCCGTACTTAATTTACATCACTTCCAGAGTTATTTTAACCCAAACCACGATCAAGTAGTTTTGTTGCCTAAACCTAACCTAGTTGTTTCCTGTGAAGACGGAAGTTTATTTTGAAAAGACTGGAGTGGACATTGTCATGTGCGTCACGTGTTGCTGGAATTCGTAGGGAAATGCATGAAAAATTAGGAATAACATTTCGTAAGATATCATACGAACCATTGTATGAAGATACGTTGATTTAGTAATGGCCTTAATTTTAGAAACATATGCAAGGATTTAATGCAGATTGTTGAAACCCTACTTTTGTAAAGCTTAGCATTATTCATCACCAGGCCATTGCCTCAGTTTAGTTTTGCGCAACAAGCATAATCATAAATAATAGCTCATAATAATAATAGCTTCATTTTACACTCATTTAACGTTATTGAGTAGCAGATCTCCACATGTGCCCTTCAGTTATTTTTACTCACCATTAAAATGAATGTTGACTACAGTATATTACCAGTGTTGGCCTTGGAAGAGGAAACAGGCTGATGGGGGCCACTTCAAATACAAGCAGATTGGCTTCCCCCAGTCTATTCCTCTATCATTTCCAGACTCTGTTTTTCTCTGCAAAGCATAACAACCATCACGTTTTCAGAAACCGCACCATTCTCTGCAAAAACAGTATGGAAACATTGTCAGAATCAGCTATTGTAAACTGTAGCTAGACCTAAAATTCATGTTTCAATTTTTATTTTGAGTATTTTAATCCTTAAAGTTGTGCAAAATCAGAATAAAACTGTCATCTGAATTAATACATTTGCATACCCTTATCAAAACGAAGTTTATTCAAGTGTGCTATTAGTATACTTCTTTTAAACTTAAAATAAGAAAGTATACTTTCAATTTACTTTTTATGTACTTAGAGATATACTTAACAAAAGTATATATAAGTATGCTTGGCTTATACTGACAAGTATACAGAAACATCTAAGTATACTTGGCTCATACTGACAGAAAAGTCTAAGTATACTTGGCTCATACTGACAGAAAAGTCTAAGTATACTTGGCTTATAGGCCTACTTGTACTTAATCTTTTGATCGAGATATACTTAAGAAAAGTATAATTAAGTATTCATGCCTTATAGGTTTACAGAATGGTATCCTTGGCTTGTAGCTGTGCTTACTTTTTGATAGAGTAGCCTATTAAAGTGTGTACAAACTCAAAATGTTAGTCTACTGGTGAATATTACTTCACAATGACACTGTCCCTCAATCCTGGCTCTTATCAGATAGGGATGTATGCCTGACTTGCTGGCTGTGGACGGTGCTTCACTGCTTCACTGGTTTTTGAGGGGATGGAGGAAGGGCCGGCAGATTCTTGAAGGGGACACTTGTGGGAAGGAAAAGAGTCTCATTGCGAGAGATCAGCTTGTGTAAACATTGAGGTTAATGAAGCTCAGTGGGCCTAATCCTCAGCCCTCTTTCTCACTCTCCCTCGCCCCGGCCTCAAACCCCTTCACCCCTCCCCGGGACCCCCACCCCCCGGTTTCCACCATAATCCCTTGCAGGAGCGGGCACTGTCAATCAAAAGGACCCCAGGGAGGGAAGGCAGCGTAAGACGTGTGCATGTATGTGTGTGTGTGTTTGCATACAGTACATTTGGGATTGGATATGCGCTTGCGTGCACAAACCACAAACACAACGTACCTGTGCACACGCATGCGGGTTCTTTGAGGTGGGAGTCGGTCAGGGGATTTCCATTGTGGGAGCCGCGCTGCTTCAAACCATATGAGCGGAGAAGGTGGAAGCTCTGGGTCCAGACCTGGACTTGGGGGTAATCAGCAACACATGAACCGTATATGACGAAGGGGAAAAGGGGATGAAGGAGAAAAGAGGGGGAGGACGGGAAGGCAGGTTTCCAGTCTAAGCTCTCCAAACACTGACATCACACATTGTGGTCGGGCTATCAGACGAAACACTCAGAGCTTGAGGATATGTTTTTATACCCTGAAACAACACCACATGATCATAATATATTGGGCCTGTGGAGAAAGATGTGTTGCACTAATGTGGAAGGATAGCTGCTTCTTTCATGCCTAAATAACATTTAGGCTACAGGTTAACAAGTTTGATAAACTTTGGAAGGGATTGATATATTTCACGCCCCTATGATTTTGATGAATCTTTCAAAATGCACCATTCAAACAGTGACTGTCCAATCATTTAGCAACGGTAAAAGGCACAGCAGGTCTGACAAGCTTTGGGTTTGGGTGCCAAAGCGCAGTGTATGGGGCTGTAGGAAGAGCGATAGGCCTACTCTGTGTCTAAAGAGTCTGCTTTAATATAAGCTGCAATCATTAGCAAGTCCGGCTAAGAACTGGAGCAAATATAATTAAAAAAAGTTATTTTTATAAAACGGTCACTATATCCTGATAGTAGTGCATGAGACAGGTAATCTGAAAAAAAAAATCATGTGCCTCTGTGTCCTCCGGTGCTCCTGATGGCATCTGCAAGATTTCACAGACCGGAAGAACATTGACTTCAATGTTCCAGCCACATTGCATTTCTTGTAGGAAAGATGATGTCAATACTGTTAAGTTTCAGAGAGTTAGTGACTGTAAATATGACTCAAACATAAAGAATGCTATTTTGTTTGCTGAGTGTTTATTTGTGCTTTTGTTCATTCAAATACGGGAGAAGTACGGTGGCCTTGAGGTGCAAAGCACAGCCACATGGACAAAACATGAACAAATCACAACACAATGAATCAGAAAAAACAATGTTAGGAAAAACACAATGGGATTTCAGGACACACGATTGCTTTTACACCAAATAAACACATTATATTTTTCTTACTCTCAAAAAGAAAACTGGGATGGCCATTTTCAAAGAGGTCCCTTGACCTCTGACCTCCAGATATGTGAATGAAAATGGGTTCTATGGGTACCCACGAGTCTCCCCTTTACAGACATGCCCACTTTATGATAATCACATGCAGTTTGGGGCAAGTCATAGTCAAGTCAGCACACTGACACACTGACAGCTGTTGTTGCCTGTTGATCTGCAGTTTGCCATGTTATGATTTGAGCATATTTTTTTGCTAAATGCAGTACCTATTAGGGTTTATATATATATATATATATATACAGTCTCCAACCGGCAAGGAGGCTCTCAGGAAGTGATGACGTAAATTACAGTTCAGTGTGTCCGAAAAGATTCAATTCAATTCAATTCAATTTATTTTTGTATAGCGTCAAATCACAACAGAAGTTATCTACATACTACTGTTTATTCACATAAAAGTATGTTGAACGATAGTATACCTATTGAGTGTGTAGTGCATAGTATGCGATTTCGGATGAAGATATAGCAACAGTAACTAAGAGGGGCGGTGCTCTAAAACTTCGACCTGAATTACCGGTAAAGTGCCACTCAGTGCATACTATAGGCATCCATGTTTCTTCCTCAGTCACAGAGTTTGCCCTGAGGAACTGTAAACAGTGTTAACTAACTAACACCTTTTCTCCCGCCCCTCTCGAGCAGTTACACACCAGCTGGGTGGTGGCCACCACATCAGGAAACAGATACCCGAGAACAACGTGTATGTGTTGCTGTGTGGGCTTATACAGTAGGCAATGTACAGCAGCTTGTGTGTTGATGGATGTTGTTTTCACTTCCTCCTTGGCCAACTCCCTGTACTGTCTTCATAGCAACAATACCATCACAGCCCAAGGACAGAGCCTGAACTGGCCATTCAACTCCACTGTTGCCATATCAGTTCCAGCTCTACACCAGGGAGGGGAGGATTAAATACCTCAAATGTCTCAAATGAAAAACTTAATTCACCTGAACACCAATGCAAAACTGAATGGAACCATAAATGTAAAATCTGGAGGGCCCAAATAGGCTACTTACAGAACTTACATCCTCATCCCCCCCTCACACTCTTGGTTTGGTATCTAATTTTCTGTGGAAAACACAACAACAACAACAAGTAAGGGATAATGTACACCGAGCCGGTCATTGTTGTGAATGAAACCCCAACAGGGCGATGCCGCACTCTCTCATCGCCCTGAAGGGGTTTCTTTCACAACAATGACCCGCTAGCTGTACATTATCCCGCTTATGACACAGCTACTTACTTAAGAAATCAATAATTTGACACAAAAAACGGTCCGCCAGACTCCGACATCAGAACTGCACCCATAGCAACGGTCTGTTATACATAGCAACGGTCTGCTATAAAGAAATAACAGACTGAATGCCGTGATTGACCAAGACAACTTTAGGTGATTAGCCTATAACTCATGCTAAATTAGGATTTTAAACAATGACTATGGCATTGATATTAAAAAAAGGTTGCATCCTTATAGATTATTTAAAAGCATTTTCCTAAAAAGTAATGTCACAACAATCCCTCTCAATCATCATTTACGACCCACTAGAGGTGCGTGGCGGTGTCTGTATCTGCAGTGACCGCATGCCCTCTACCTGTATTTTCTTATTTTGCTGTGTTGCCGTGTCATCTTCTATAAAAACATAGCGACCATGTGCCCGATCATGAACACGCATCCAAGTGAAAGCTACAAAAATGATGGGCACAGAGACGAAAAAAATGCAAATATAGCAAGGCAAAATGACAGAAAAACAAGAGTGAATCTGGTTGCGTTTCACCCACTGCCGTGTACCGAAACCCTAACCGCGGTCAGGGGACGTGCACTTCTGGTGTTGTTGAGCCGGGGAGGAGGGGCCAACTTGAATGTTGTGTTTACAAACTTCTACCGACAAATCCTACTCATTGTGCCTTTAAACTCTGAGAGGATGCAACAGAAATCTTTTCATTGATCCTTACTGAAAGATTCAGTATGGTGGTTTGATGGAAAAAAAGACTTTCAGTGTCAATCTGAAACATGAATCTCCGTAGCCTATAGCTAAGAGGAACTGCATATTTGGGTGATATAGGTTTCATATACACATTTGACCCTTTATTGTTATCAATTATGTTATAATATTAATATTACAGCTTTAAAGATATAATTCATTAGTGCTCTAATAACTCATTAAAGCAAAACATTTGAGAAAATATCTCTAGCTTAATTTAAATTAAAAAGAATGAAAAGACAGACTCGACCTTCATTAGTAGATAGGTGGTGTGTCGGGCATGCAGGGTGATTTCGAAAGGCCGTCGACGGCATGACTAATCACGGCCGTATTAGTTTACTGACCATAACTGGTCTTTGGTCTCTCTCGTTTTTCTCACAGTTCTCATTTTTCTGTCGTCTTTACGGATTTCCCTCTTGCCTCCACCAAAAGGGATGGCTGCTGTTTTATGATGGCGTATATGCTATTGTGGTGATGATGATGATTTATGTTCTAATACGCTTTACTCTCATTTATTCCTGCTCCCTGGGTTCCCATAAATCAGTGCAGATATGGAGCCCAGCTTGGCTACGTGCCACTCGTGCCACAGCAAACACTCCTCAAGGGACAAGCAAGGGCTAAGAAACACGGGGGGCATAAGAGACAAATCAAACGGGAATATCATCAATGTGCAGTTATTTCTTTTTAATTTAAATTCAATGATGATCTAAGACTTTTTGTACTCTTCACTCGTAAATAAAATAATAATTTGAAATCTGCAACTATTCATTGGCAAAGCTGTCACTGAAGTTTTTTGCAGTGAGATTTGGGGGGATAAAATGAGCCCCGTTAACGCCACACAGACCGGTATGACTGAGCTGTCTGAGCGCTTCTGTCAGAGGTCTGTTCACTGAAGCCAGATGGCAGAAAGGGAGAAGGGGTGAGAGAGAGACAGATGACAGAAATGGCTAAAAAGAGTAAGTTAGGAGAAGGACATGATGAAAAACTGGGTGGTTTGGGGGTTCCCCTGGCATTCTGCATTAGGAACACAACCACACACACACACACAAACTAATGAACCCACACATAAATGCTGCAGTATTCAGCCCATCCAACTGCTGGCTCTGATCCAACATTAACATGGTACGGTCCTCGTGTGGCACCGCGGAGTAAGACCGGGTCATCCTGCCAACTTTCTTCTTCTGTGGTGAAGCTGCTGTGTGGCACCAGAGAATGAAACCAGCAGCATCCCAGTGCCCCTGCCAACTCCTTCCCTTTTCTCTTCTTCTGTGGTGGCGGTGACAAGGGCAACCTGCGATGCAGTGAGGGCCCCTCACTTGACTGAATTATCTCATCAGGGTCCCTTTATTAGGAACTCAGCAGGCTTATTATTTTTATTATTAACGGCCTGTGTTTTCATCCTCAGGATGCCAGGCTTCAGTGCACACAGCTGTTTCTCCTCAACTCCTGTGTTTTCTTAACTTAAGAGGTGCTTTTGCAAAATGCCGTTCAGATATTTTTCTTCAGCATCCCCCCTCCTCTCTATGCCTATCTTTTCACTGGTCTGGCTTTCTCTTTTTTTCCCCTCTTCCTTAGGCGGGATTAGGCCAAGTTTAACAGCCATGTCTCCAGGCCGGAGTGACAGCCTAGTAAAATTATGTTGAACACAGCGAGCCAGATAATCATTAAAGTATGAAATAATAAATCCAACTTTGCCTGGTTTGTCTCAAGCGAGGCACAACAATGTGCCCGAACATTTAAAGTGACAGTAAGAAAGCATACCTTTCTCAACAGTATATTAGTAGAAGCCTTTAGTGGGAATTCTTAGAGGAATTTGCAGACACCAATTATGTAATGATGATTAAATATACATCATGGAAAAGAAATAAATGGTCACATCAGAAAGAGGGTTATAGGAATTACTGGTCATGAAAAAAAAGTATTTAAAGCCATGTTCCTCAGAGAGTCTAAATCTTACTGGGAAGATTTATGTGGTATATTTTTGTCTATCATTCATCTCACCCTCACCGTCTTTTAGGAGAGGGTCATGAAGTGAACATGGAGACATCAGGCTGCTAGCTAATAACCTAGTAGTGGACGTCTGATCAATAGCATAGCTCAGGTTTCCCAGCTACATCACAGAGAACAGAAAGTGTAGCAGCAGCTGTTTAGAGCTTCAGTCTTGATATGAACTGCAAAGCTCACAAAGAGTTTTGGGGTTTAACATATGGACACTTTGTTCATGTAAAAGATGACAATTTGGCTCAAAGGTTAAAGGTGCTTTGTCTTTGTGAATACTGAGGCCTTTGTCACTGGAGCGTACACATATGGTGTTTTGGGGCCCTTGCTGAGACAACTGATTCTGTCGTTTTTCTTGGGAGGACAGTCTCCTATTTTAGTCGTGGATTAAATGTTCTAGTTTTTGAAAAACAATGGATGTCTATGGAAAAGAGGAATAAGCTATCTCAGGCTTTAGTTAGACAGGAAATACTTCAGTTGGTTATTATAAAAGAGTTTGAATAATACCAGATTTATCCAACCATAGACTGTATATATGATGGACAACATGTCTCTATTTCCTACCACGGTACAAAAGTGAAACCAAAATATCCCGTATACGGGAGCTGCCGATTTGAGATTTTGACGTCATTTGGAGCACAGTAGTGATAGTGGAGCTGGAGCCGCGGTATCGAGGTCCCGCCCACACACCCGCCTGATCCAATCACGAGCCGAGCACGGCCGCAGCTTGTTAGCGTGAGTCAACCAGCTGATACGTTAGCATCACGGTAGCTGTTTGGCTAGAAAGTCACACCTAACCATAATATCTCTATAACTACATTTATGATCAAATTGGCACATGTTCCATTACACAGACTCGTGACAGTTATGGAAAGTTAAAGTTACATCTCCTCTCTCGTACAATTCCCGAACCTCCGGCTCCGTCACTACTTCACTCAGAGCAACTGTCAATTGCAGCTGTCAATCATGACGACAAACCCCCTTTTTATAGCATCAAATAACTAAAATAAAATAAATTAAAACCAAAGTTATCAGAAAAAATGAACACTTGAACATCAGCATGATAAAAACTACCTAAAATGACAGATATAATCTTTGGTAAAAAAAAATTTTTACGTGTACTTTGACTTTGGCTTTATGACCTATACTGCAATCAGCGATTGAGATGTTTTTGGCTTCACTTTGGGGAGCCGTCATGTCGTCCATGTTTAATATCATCTATGGTCGCAACAAGACACACATTAACCAAAAGCTATTTATTTTATAGAGATTTGGCCTAAGTGAGTAATAAGTAATTTTAGGCTTCCGTTATAATTTTCTTAATTATAATTAACATAAAATAGTATTAAAATATAATATTTTTCTTAAGTTTAATTGAGCAGACTAAGCTATTCAAGTAGAACTATTCAAAACACAGAAACACTGCTAATACTGCATTTTACAGTTATTGCAAATCATGCCATTTTTCAATAATTCAGACCATACAGCGTTAAGAGCTAGGATCCTGGGTTCATGAGCTCCCTAACACCATCTGAAGACTATAATAAAGACAGAGACAACCGGAAAAAAATTCTCACAAATTCAAACCGTGCAGCGGAGCTCAAGCTGCGTTCAGGAGCAGAAAACATGATTCACACATTGAGACACGCAGACACCCCTGCAGCCGTCAGTTTTTATGGATCCCAAAAGTCCCATTATCACAACCCTCCAGTCTGAAACAGGCACATATTCTCCAAAGCTTTGTCACTGGGCCCAGTGACTCAGGGTTAATATTGGCCGTTTCACTGTGCCTATATCGCTCCCAAAACTCTTCAAACTTGTCAAAATCACTGTGTGATTTCACCACCATCTTCAGAGACTGTAGCAGTATTCTCAGTGGCCAGTGCAAAATCATGGAGTGAAAACACAGGATGAAAACCAAAAATGGAAAGATAGATTGGAGCTGCACAACTCAGTGACAGTTTGAACAAATTATCTATTGGGATTGTGTTGCGTTCATAGACTGTAAGAAGTGGATGTAGTCATCTTGAAAAAAAAGTCTGAAAAATGACAAAAAAAAATGTCGGAAGAAATAAAGTCTGAAAAAAGTCTGAAAAAAAGTCTGAAAAAAAGTCTGAAAAATGTCAAATAAAATGTCGGAAGAAATAAAGTCTGAAAAAAGTCTGAAAAATGTCAAAAAAAAATGTCGGAAGAAATAAAGTCGGAAAAAAGTTTGAAAAAAAAAGTCCATAGAAAAAAATGTCCATAGAAAAAAGGTCGGAAAAAAAGTGTGAAAAATGTCCATAGAAAAAAGGTCGGAAAAAAAGTGTGAAAAATGTCCATAGAAAAAAGGTCGGAAAAAAAGTGTGAAAAATATCTGACAAAAAAGTCTGAAAGATGTCAAAAAAAAATGTCGGAAGAAAAAAAGTCGGAAGGAATTCTGAAAAAAAAATCTGAAAAAAAAGTCCTTAGAAAAAAATGTACATAGAAAAAAAGTCTGAAAAAAAAGTCCGAAAGATGTAAAAAAAAAAATATCGGAAGAAATAAAGTCTGAAAAAATTCTGAAAAAATAGTCTGAAAAATTAATGGACAAAAAAGGCGGAAAAATGTCAAAAGAAATGTCTGATGAAATAAAGACTGAAAAAAGTCTGAAAAAAAAGTCTGAAAAAAAAGTCTGAAAAAAA